>NW_019104526.1:746067-787081 GCF_001995035.1 Momordica charantia
CTATGTAAAAACCTCTTTTGTCTTTCTCATTGGATGGATGTGTTGAGTGGGCAAGATTCACAACTAATAAACTTTTAAATAAGTTTATTTTTTAAAATAATTTTGAAAAATTCTCAAAAAAAAAAGAATAATAATAATAATTTTGAAAATAAGTTTTAAATAAAAAAATAAAATCTAATAGTGGTACTTTTTCTAAACTAACTACAAAAATAGGATCATTTGATTTGTTTTGGGTGAAAATTTTGTGGTTCTAAACACGATTTTCATGCTTCCGTAGACTGGTATTCACACACGATTTGCCTACATAAATCATCATTATTATTTTTATTTTTATTTTTTGAGAAATCATAAATCATCATTTTTTATAAATCATAATATTAATATTAGCACGACATATAAAATGAAAAATACTCCACTCCTTACTAGTAAGAAAATTACTCTAAAAAAGAAAATAATAATAATATGTAATAAAAACTTACATAGTCCTTATTATTATTGAATGTTTAACAACTAAAAAAATAAATGCATAAATAAAATTTTCCTTTTTTAAAAAGAAGTATGCTGTCAATTTTCAATGAGGGTAAAGACTATATATAGAACCTTAGAATCAAATATTTTACTTTTGATTTATTTGAACTACATTATTCGAAATTATTTTAGACTGACTTTATGTATCCACCCACTTAACTCATGCAAGACGGTCTCTTTTTAGAGGACTCGACTGAATAAAGCAATATTGTAGCTTTGATAGACATTGAGAGAAGTAATAATAAAGAAGAAGACGAGGAATATGGCACAATAATTTACCTCAAAAATCCTTAAATAAATTAGGGTAAAATCCACAGACAACCATAAAGAAATTTTCATTATTAAAATAGGAGTTTCAAATTTTATGAGAAAAAGTATTGTTATAAAAATAAAATCTCTCTACCTTCATCTCACACTTTTTCTCACTTACCCACTTATTTATGATCCAATCAGAATTGGTCATCAAGTAGATCCTACGGTCACAAATTTTTTTCTTTTTTTTTTAACATCTAAAATCTACTTGTCAAGAAGTTGGTAAAATATTTAATATTATTGAACATATGTCTCTCTAACATGCATCTTCCCCTTCCTCATGGAATAACGCAAGATTACGTTCTCTCTTTTCGAGAAAATATTAAGTACTTTCATTAATATTCAACTATGCAATAAATAATTCTATTATTTTATAGGCATGTAAGACAAGTTACACTCTCTCTTTTACATGCAAAACCACCATCTTTCCTCACTTATCGACGATTATYAGAGTCAAATCTCTCTTTTCGAAAGTAAAGTCGTAACTTCGTATGTTTGAAAGGTGTCAATGTCTTCATGAAAAAGAAAAAAAAACACATCTTTATTTAAAATAACATCTTAGATTTAGTATGTAACGATTTTATGTTTATCTTTAATTTCATAGTTCAACGTTAATTAACACATACATCCAATCAAGAGATTTTGAGTTCGATCCCCACCCCCACATGTTGTACTTAAATAAAAAAAAAAGATTATTGTAATTTTATCATTTTAAGCATGCAAGACAAGTTATATACTCTCTCTTACATGCAAGACCATCATCCCTCCCCTCTTAAAGAACATCCTCTCCCCCTTATAGACTACTATCAACTCCCGACGGATGATTATCAGAGTTAATTCTCTCTTTTCGAAAGTAAAGTCGTAACTTATACCATTTGAAAGACATCAATGTCTTCATAAAAGGGAAAAAAAGGTACAATTTTATTTAAAATAACATCTTAGATTCGACGTCTAACTATTTTATTTTTGTCTTTAGTTCCAAGATTATTGTAATTTTGTCATTTTTTTAAAACTACATTACTTATATTAAAAAAATAATAATTACTTGTATTGATGTGATGTTTTTTGTGCCAAAAAACTCTCTCCATCTTCCGAAAAGAAAAAGATTCGTAAGCTACGTCTTTTCCTGCAAAAAATTTATCTTACATTTTTGTGATGTTTTTTAAACCTCACAAAAAATGTAGTTTTCTAATTTTTCGTGACGTTTAAAACCAAAAAATATGAAAATTTTTCGTTTTTTCCCGTCAAAAACATGCCATACCTTTTCGTGACGATTAAAAATCACGAAAAGTCAGAAATCCGAAGAACTTCATCTTTTCCAACAAAAAAATACGCCTATCTTTAAACGTCACGAAAATATATTTTTTTCAACTTTTTGTAAGGGTTAAAGAAAGGTCACAAAAAATCAAAAATAAAAAAAAATAGTTGTTGCTCGCAAAAAACGCGTTTTTACCTTTTGTGATTTTTTTTATTTCCAATATTTTTACTGTTCGTTAACGTCACGAAAACTCCAAATTGTAGTAGTGATCTAACTTGTCAATTTAGTTTAGTTAAATATTTAAATAATTGAAATTAATTAATTTAATTTTATGAGAATGAGTTACCAAATTGGACTATTTAACCATAGAAATCAAGATAGACACGTGGATTGATCCGTTTTTGTTTATTTGGATTCTTTGTAACCTCCACAGTTTCCAAAACATCCTAAAATATCTACCTTTCTTTATTGTATTAGATGAATTATAATAGGAGTAAAATAAGAATTATAATTAAATTGACTGAAATTTACAAAAGCGAGCATAGTTGAGTTGTAATTGACATGCATCTCCAATTGAGAGGCTGTGAGTTCGATCACACAATCATATTTAGCAATTAAACTTATTTAAATACTTTTTCATTTTAGCTTTATTTAATTTATTCAATTTAATCAAATATCGTGAGCTGTGTTTGTTTTGGCTTTTAGTTTATGTTGATTTAATTAAAGATACTTATTTCCTTCTCTAACATCGTAAATATCTAGAATAATTAAACTTAAAATTTTCTCAATAAATAAAAAAGGAAAAAAATGATGATAATATGAACCTTACTTAATTAGTCAAACCATTACCTACCTTTTTAAAGATGGAAAGTTCAAATTCCTTAACTCTAGTATAAGAAGTTTATTTAAAAATATTAAAATTAAGAATTTTTAATTTAACCAAAATCTTGCGAGTAATCATGTTGAACATAACTCTAGTTATAATTAAGTTTTGAGAGATTTTGAGAGAACCAAATGTAACGTTTTCAAAGTCATGTATATTATTGTTCTACTTCCGATAAAARAACAAAAAGAAAAAAAAAKGAATAAAGTTGACAAAGCTAAATCTAGATATGCATTGAGGCAACCACTTTAGAGATATGCATATACTGTAAACATATATCAGATCAGATCAAATCAAATCATCACATATTTGCAAGAGCTCTTGTCAAAGTTAAAACACATTCTAAAAAATTACTTTTTACTTCTCCCTCCTTCCTGCTCCTATCCACTAAACCTTCTCTCTTTTTCCCTTCTCTTTCTTCTATTCACAGCCAGTAGCCACCCTCCTGCCTTCTCCATTTCAATTTGCAAATCAATATATGATAGTTTTTATTTATTGAATCAAGACAGTAACCAGATGTTTCTCAAAAAAAAAGAAAAAAAGTAAAATAAAATGACAATAGTTAGCCAGATGCTGAATGAGAACTAAAGGCCCAAAATACCATCCAACAAATATGTAGTAAGAAAGTCAGCTAAAGTAAAAACCATCCAGCAAAATAACAATCTTACACTGAACAAATATACTTCTCCAAATAGACAGAGAAAAAAAAAAGGAAGAAAATAAACAGAGCTTCACAAAAGCAAGCAGGAAAGCTAATCCTTGGATACAAGTAAATGTCTTCTTCTACAGTTTTAGAAGTCACTAGTTAAAGCAGAACTACTCAGAGATGCAAGGGAATGTCTCAATCCTTGGATGCTTTGTTAATGAGGGACTTGTGAATGTGGGGAATTACACCACCTCCAGCAATGGTTCCTTTGATCAGKGTATCAAGCTCTTCATCTCCTCGGATGGCCAGCTGAAGGTGTCTTGGAGTGATTCTCTTCACTTTCAGATCCTTGCTCGCGTTTCCAGCCAACTCAAGCACTTCGGCCGTGAGATACTCCAGAATTGATGCTAAGTACACTGCAGCAGTTGCACCAACTCGCCCATTTGCAGATATTCTTGTCTTAAGATGCCTATGAATTCGTCCCACAGGGAACTAAAACCCCACAAATCCAGATATTTCACGAGTTAAATCACCCAAAATTATGCAATTCGAGGCCCAACTTAAGTGAAATTATTTGATCTCAACCCAATTGTGTAGCTTAAAAATAAAACTACGTGGGCATTTGAATGGCAAATTTTCAGCCCAACCCACAAAATACTAAGCTTAAACTTCCCCCCTAAACAAAGAATTGAAAAAGATCGTAGAGCCCCATGTTAAAATTCAGAAATGTCAACAGAAATTTCTATTACAGTAAAAATTTAAGGCACAAAGATCACAGTATCTGCAGATACATCAACATAATTGTACTAATCTTAACTGCATGTAGCTCAAAAATAAAACCACACGGGCATTTGAGTTGCAAATTTTCATCCCAACCCACGAAATAGTACTCTACACTTTCCCCCTAAACAGAGAATCAGAAGAGATTTCAGAGCCTCGTGCTAAAATTCTAAGCTGTCTGACAACAAGTGCTATAAGAATACAAATTTGAGGAACAAAGATCGCAATATATGCAGATACATCGACAAAATTGTACTAATCTCGTCTCAGTTGCAGTAATTTCCTTATATGGGTAAATATCAAAATTATTCAACATTCCAAGACTTCAACAGACGAGGAAAAATCAAACACGCTTGGGAAGATACTGTCGTTTCAATTAGTTTAACTCTTTGATTCCAAACTATGGATGAAAAAGGTTCAAGGTAAGAATACAAAAGCGCACCTGTATACCAGCGCGGGAGGATCGAGAGATGGGCTTTTTCTTGTCCTTATCCTTATCTTTGTTAGCTGATGGGGTCTTCGCAGCCAAAAGCCCCTTTCCGCCTTTTCCCGCCATTTTTCAGCCTGCAAAAAATGTTCAACCATTCAGATCAACACCTCGAACAGAGTAACATCGCCATTTAGTATAGAAAAATAAAATAGAAATCGAGAAGAAATGAAAGATCGTACACAGATCTAGATCGGGATGCAAGGGAGGAAGCGAAGAAGAAAAATCATGTGAGGAACTTCAAAATCGGAACAAATAAAAGACAGAAATTAAATCTCGGCAGAAAGAGAGAGAGAGACCTGAGGATCGTGGAAGCAAAAGGAGAAACTGCGGCAGAGAGAGGAAGAGAAGGAAGAGTGATAATTTAGAGCAATTGTACGATGGCTTTTGCTTTTTGAATTAGCCTCCTAATTTTGGCGGTTTATTTTAGGTGGGAATTTCGAATTTCAACTCTGAAAATTTCAAACTTCATATTCACGCGTCGACCCCTTATCTTTCTCTAAATTCTCGTGTATGCCCCAATATGATACCATAATTAGATGATCGACCAGAAACCTCACATAACACATGTATATTTTTTACAATAATGTATAAGATATTTTTAAAATATTGCTAGTACACAATATAAATATCGATTCGAATTTTTGGTAAATAAAACACACA
Source organism: Momordica charantia (assembly GCF_001995035.1). Next base: position 751,625 of record NW_019104526.1, read on the forward strand.
TGAGTTGGTCATTTGCCGTGATTACCATCCCAAATTGATTTTTTTTATTCAAACATTAAATTCATTTAAAAAAAAGCATAACACTGGTCACATGGACTACGGTTGGTTGAACACTGATTTCACCTAGTGTCGTTATTTGTTATTGCTTCTATTAGTTTTCGATTCACCTCCTTGAAGTAGGATGGTGAGTATTTAGGGATGAGACTCACTCTATTGTGTTTTATAGATTGATTTTGTTGCTTTGTTTCATTACAAGAGGAGTTGAGTTTTAAGCATGTTTACGTATCTTGGTAGAAAGCAACGACGGTTTGGGTATTTAGTATTTTTTATTTGCTAGAGCATAGTTAGCAAAAATGTGAAAACATCTTAGCGAATCCCCCTCAATTTACATTTAAATCGTTTCTTCATCGTAACTGTTTGCTATCTGTTTCGGATGCTCCAGCACATAATCGCATGACATTTATGTTATTGCTCATATACTATCTTATAAATTTATTTTCATTGTTCCACAGTATTCCAACCAACCTATTATTATTTTTGTTTTTTGTATCATGATTTGTTAGTTCAAAATATAGTTGCAATCCATGTGGAAACGACATTTTTATATACTAACTAATTTTTCTCTTAGTTGTGAGGAAGCGAACGAGTTTTTGGCGCCGTTGTCGAGCATTGAGTTTTCATACTTTGATTTTAGTATTTTGGAATACGTCGTGAGCTYTTTCAGTTTTATTTCGATTGATTTGTGCAGTGATTGAACAAAAAGATTGAACGAACTTTTAGAAGGAGAAGGTTGAACAAAGAGTTCAACGTAGATAATAAATTAAAATGTATCACCTACCAAATTGACCAATTCAACCCGAGTTGAGAGTAGAGACAGTACATGGTGATGTAGTTGGAAAACTTGCTCCAATACCTCATCTGAATGTTGTTCTACTCGCTTATGATATCGAGTAGGAAATTAGAGCTTATAMRTCTCCAACATTCTACGAGTTCAACCCAATAATTGTAGACCCTATTATTGAAGCCGATAAATTTGAACCGAAGCCTGCAATATGTTTCAGATGTCGTGAAGATCCTACGGTCTCTCATGCCCGTGAGAGACTCATTTAAGACACGTGCTTAGACAGGAGTAAGCAGGGAAGCACCGCGACTAAACTTCTTTTTAGCAACCGTTTCGTCTCTCTCTCTCGCTTTCTTTCTACTTTCTAGTAATATTTCATTTGTTTATCTCAACGACTCGAATCTCTCTTTCTCAATGGGATTTCATTGTCTCTCAACCAACTCTCTCACTGTCACCCAATACTTTTCGCTCTCCATCTCTCAACGGCCATTACAACCAGCCATCCCGGGGAAGAGCGTCATCAGATTCCGAGCAAGACAGTAAATGCGACGGCTCGGTCTGCATTGGAGGCTAGGCTAGCGGACTGATCAGGCGAGTAGAGTAGGAGTTGCAGAAGCGAGGCATGGAGGGACCGGAGGAGGCCAAGATCCATGGAGATTTCTCTCCCTCGCGATTTATCTCTCTCACTCTCTTTGAAAATCGGCTTTCACTTTCTCACCGACCCTCTCGCTGCCCTTACATGTTTTTGATGCCCCATGACCGTCCAATGGCGGGATCTTTGGGGGAGGAACGTCCTTAGATTCCAAAACCAGACTATAACGCGATGACTCGGTTTAGATTAGAGGCTCGATGACTGATCAGACGAGTTGGAGAAAAAGCAGGGCATGGAGAGAGCAGCGGAGTAATGTATCTGTCCAAAAATAACTTTCATCCTTCGATATCTTATTGTGCCATACAAAAGGTATCTTAATTCTGAATGTTTAGGCATTTGTTGTAGTTTGATTACGATATCTGTATTCAATTTATCTGAAGATATCGTTGCCATTCACTTGGAAACATCGATTATATATTCATTCTTTCAAGAATTCTAAATGATTACATGACTGCCGAAGACATGTCATCGTGATTATTATTCCTGATTTTTTTAGAGCTTATAGATATATTATTTTTTTTAAAGGTACTGCAATGTTTTAATTTGGAGCTTGATTTCAGTTTTTGGTTGAATGCTGCATCAAATGACTGCCGAAGATAAGCCATTGTGATTATTATTCATGATTTTTTTACAGCTTATAGATATATTCTGTTTTTAAACGTAYTGCAATGTTTAATTTTGAGGTTAATTTCCATCCATGTTAGTCCTTATCTCGGCATAAATATGTTCCATGGTGCTTCTATATTGCATGAAGACCGCTGGTGGTTTGCTTCAAAGATCTTGCTCATTCGAAGGTTCAGGCAGAAGATTGTGGGAGTTAGCTTTCTGATGGATAGCTGATATGGAGCCTCAAGATCAAAATTCTCCACTTAACCATTAAAACATCCGAGTTGTTACATTGTATGATTTAATATTGAGAATTTTCCATTCATTCATTGAAATATCTAGTTCTTAGATTAATAGCTACTCTAATGTTTAGAGCTCTTCAATAGTCACCCGTATTGGAACGCTACCTTTTTTTCAGCTGGGTGTATTTGAAACCTAACTTGGATCTCTCTCTCTCTCTTTTTAAAAGAGAAATGTAACTTGGATTTCAATTTCTTGTTTAAAAAAAAAAAAAAAACAAAGAAAGAAAGCAACTTGGATTTCAAGTTTCAGAAATCTCTATGGGTTTGAAGTTGAGTAACTTCAGTAATTTAGCTAATTTATTTTATGTTTGATATCACTAGGTTACTTTATCAAAAGATATTTGTCCTTTGATAGTCATTTGCTCAGGAGAACTTGTTAATGGACATGGCCAAAACCCAAAGGGGATCCCCTATCCCCTTTTCTATTCATCTTGATCACCGACGTCCTTAGCTGGATGCTTCCCCATGGGGAATGACAAGGCCAACTCTCAGGTTATGTATCTAGGTGTGGTTTGGTTAAAATTAACCCTCTCCTTTTCGTAGAYGACACCCTTCTATTCACCAACAAGGATCCTTCTAGCATAAAAAATCTCCACAAAGTCATCAAGTATTTTGAGATTGCCTCGGGACGCAAGACAAACTACAACAAAATCCAATGTTTTTGGCATCTCCATTATCTCAGACCACAAGCCAAATTGCCAAGGGATGGGGCTGCTCATCTGGGTCTTGGCTAAGTACATACTTGGGTTTACCATTGAACGGTAACCCAAAAAGGGAAGCTTTCTGGCTGCCAATCATTGAAAAGCTACAGAACCGATTATGCAAGTGGAGCAACATCTTCATTTATAAAGGGGGGAGACACACCAGCCTTCAATCGTCCTCACCAACTTACCCACATACTACGTCTCACTCTACAAAACAGCTAAGAGGATGGACAAGATCTTCAGAGACTTTTTGTGGGAAGAGCCAATTACCAATGGAAAGCCTCATCTCATTAATTGGAATCGTACACAGCTCCCTATCAATGAAGGAGGCCTCGACATTGGTACATTGCTAACATAAAGCACAAAAACAGTGCTCTACTATCCAAGTGGGTATATGGCGTTACATAACCAAATGCAACCAATTATGGAGAAAATTCATTTCCTAAATACACCGTTCTTCTTAACCATTTGGCCTACCATCTGCGACTCCAACTTTAAAGGGCCATGGACTGCAAATTTTCAACAAACCAGCCTCATAAAGGATGTTGCCATTTGTCGGGTGGGGGAGAGAAGCCATATCAGCTTCTGGAATGACAGATGGCTCACACAGGGAAACTTGACCAGCCTTTACCCGATCCTATATGCTTTAGCATCGAATAAGGGGGCCACAATTGAAGACCACTAGTCTAGAACCACCTCCCCATGGAACTACAGCTTCTGCAGGCCACTCAAGGACGAGGAATTTAATGACTGGATGTGCTTATCACATATACTAAATCCAATTGTCCTTCCCCTTCTTGAGGATCTATGGATATGCCCCCTGAAACCACTAGAACTTTCACCACAAAATCTGCATTCAGAATCCTTAACTCCCCCAACTCCCTCCTGGAACCCACCCTTTACCCTGGTCTATGGCAAGGAAGATGTCCTAGGAAAGTAAAGTTTTTKTGTTGGGAGCTTAGTCACGGAGCGATAAAAACGCATGATAAGCTCCCCCATTTTGCTCTCACCCCCAATTGCTGTCACCTATGCTTTGGGGCATCAGAGACATAGGACCATCTCGTTATCAATTGCGCATTCGCCACAAGTTTTTGGAACTGCCTCCTCTCGGCTTTTGGGTGGAAAATAGTCCTACACAATCAACCCTCCCTTTTCCTTAATTGTCTCCTGGTGGTCATCCATTCAGAAAGGAAAAAGCTACCCTTTGGGTTTAACTCGTTTGGGCATTTTTGTGGAGCTTATGGTTGGAGAGGAATGATAGGGTCTTCAAGGATAAATCCCACTCTTTTGATATCTTTTATGATAGAATTATTGTCCTAGCTCTTGGTTGGTGTAAATATTTCTACTCCCCCTTCAACAACTACTCTCTTAATGATCTTGTTACAAGTTGGAAGGCATTCTTGTAATTACTCATGTGGCCTTTTGTACATTTCATACCATCAATGAAAGATTTGTTTTATAAAAAAAAAAGGTTCAAGGTGTGCAAGGCATGCATTCTTTGGTGCTTGATACTTCAATATTTAGGTAGTGGTAATTTACAAAGACATTGGGCATATTGCTCATTCTTTGAACATAATATGTGCTGAGCTATATGCCTTAAGACTTACATTTCTTGTGTTCTATCCTTCGACTCTGATAGGATTATGGTAGGAGAATGATTATGGATATTATTAGGGGCATAGATGGTACAGTTTTTATAGTTGAATGGTCATAAGTAGGATTTAGATGGAGGGAAAGGCAAGCGAATTTTACGAATGCTTGTAATTTTCTTCCATATTTCTAGTCTCTGGTTCTCGTTCCTTTCAAATTCTTGTTATGCTTCTTTTTAAATGCTCTGATATTCCTTCCATAACTCATAAGGAGAGGAAAAAAAAGAACCACTATGATATTTGGAGCAACTTTTCTTGTCAAAGACCGGTAGAGTCTAAACTAATACTACCTTATCTTGTATCTCCCATCATATCCTTTCTACCCTTTGTGTCCCTGGAAAAAGAAATGAAAAACTGATTTTTTCTGCCTCTCGTTGGAGGAAAAGTGAATTACATCAGTAGCTTAACAAGCTTCTAATATTGGGGAGTTAAGTGAGGTAATATAAGCTTCTAATATTGGGGAGTTGACTGAGGTAATCAGGGAAATCATTATTTATCAGTTATGGGTAAGCAGTGGTCTGATGCCATGCCAGGATAAGTTTGATTCTTTACTCGTGCTGATTATTAACCGTGATAGTAATAGATATTCATGTACTACTCCTATGTTTCCCCTACTCATGTCGTTCCTCCTCTTGTAGAACTTGACTCATCTCTTCTCTTGTAGGACTTGACTCATCTCCCGCAAGAGGAATTTCTTAGCCTTTTGTGTGGTGCACCATGGACTAGTCCATTGCTTCACCAATTTTTAGTTAATTAACTATCTTGGTGAGTGGTACGGTCTTCTCTTTGATCACGTCAGAATTAGGGTGCATCTAAGGTTGTTTCAGGGCTGGGAGTGAACTCCCAACTTTTTGTCCTCGATCGTATCCAGTTGAAACTGCAACACCTTAATTTTTCGTAAAGAAAAATTTTGACATGATACCAAATTGAAATCATTTAGTGAAATACCATTTATTCAATTGGTGTATTTAGTTGAAAGTAGATATATATTTTTGAGTTCAACRATACACGGGGTGAGAGATAGGAGATTGAATTATCATTAAGCTATATTCAGATTGATTAGTTGGAAGTAAATAATTAGAACTGAAATGCTAAGTTTCTTTTGCAGCCTGCTGTAGAAATCATTGGATTCTAAATGGGTGAAGGTACTAGGCCTTCCAAGATCGTGTGCATGCTTTTTGGGTGTTGGTTTGGACGAAAAGCTAGTAAATAATGCTGATAAAAAGGCTGGTTTATTACTCGTGCAAGTTGACAGTTTTATGAGGCTGCTTTCAACAGTGTTTCAGCAGGTACGCCTGATTCAAGATTAATTTTTGTTTAAATTATTATTTGAATGCAAATATTGCTATGAACCTTCCCCCACCCCCACTAAAAAAATAAAAAATAATAACAATATGTATATTATATATATATATTTCAATTGAGAAACATGTGTTACGTGTAGAATAAAGTAGAGCTTGTTAGTCCATATTATGTCACTAAAACTTTCATTTTTCTGGTAATGAGGCAGAACCTTTTTCATCTTTGATTCATCTATATCGTATTACCTTTTTGGCTTTCTTTAATCTCTTTGTTATTGCATACTTGGATGTAAAAGTTCTTTTGGAGTCCAGTTACGTTTGGTTGAAAATTAATGATGATACAATCAGTGCAAGAACTTGCTAAACTTTGAAAGATGCTGCCCCTCTTCTCTCATTCTTCACCATCCGCCTTTCCTCCACTCTAGTAGCTAAGATGATGCTTTTTGTTGTGATTGATGATGGCAGGTTGACATTTATACTAAACAGAAGTGTGAGATTAATAAGAACTTAACCATATAAGCAGATAGCAACTTTAGAAGTAGTAAAAAGAAGCATAACGAGAATCTGATAGGAATCAGAACCAGAGACTGGAATCAAGAAAAATAGGAATGGAAATATATTGTAATATCGAAGAAAATCACAAGGGGATAATAAGTAAAATTTGCTTACCTTTTCCTCCCTCTAAATCCTACTTATGACCATTTAACTATAAAAAGTTTACCAGCTAATTACTAATATATGCCCCAATAATCCATAATCATCCTCCTACTAGAATCCTATAAGAATCGAAGGGATAGAACTCAAGAAATATAAATCTTAGGGCAGATAGCTCAGCACATATTACGTTAGCTATCCAGGTTCTTAGGGAAATCTCAGCACATATTATGTTAGCTATCCAGGTTGTTTACCTTGCCCGGTCCTCTAACAGCTTTAGGCTAGGTAGCACGGACACCTTAAAAAGGGCGAAGTGTCGGTGACGGACACATAGCGGGCAGCGACAACATGTGCAACATGCTAACTAGCAACTAGTGTGTCGAATTTTATCCTTTTTTTTTTCTGGACATGCGAGCGGCTCATGGCTAACACATCGCGTCCTTGCCATTTATTATAGATGGAACCTGCAATCGAATCTTAAATGTAGGGAATAAAGTTTTGAAACTCTAAATTTATATCTCTCCTTTTAGGGTTGTCAATGTCCTGCAAGTAAATTTATGTTACTTCCATCCATCCATCCATCTCTCATTGGAAATTTTGTGTACTTGTTAAGAGGTTCTGGTGTTGACCGTCGATATGCCAGAGGCTCTTGTGTTTTGTGTCTTTGTTTTTGCCACCTTTTCTTGAATAGTTTGGCTCTCTTTAAGCTAGAAATTAATTTTTTTTTACTGACTAGTGTAGTGATTTGGTCCTTTCTTGAGTTATTACTTATTTTAGACTCCTATATCTTAAGTTCTGAACGTTTAGGTGTTTGTTATTATAGTTTTAATATGATATTTGTATTCAATTTATCTGAAGATATTGTTGCTATTAACTTGGAAGAATCTATATGTATTCATTCTTGATTACACGACTGCCAAAGATATGCCAATGTGATTATTACTCACGATTTTTCTTACTGTTTATAGGGATGTTCTTTTTTGAAAGGTACTTGAATGTGTAATTCGGCGGTTGATTTCAGTTTTTGATTGAATGCTGCATCAAATGTGAGGCTTCATATTGATTGATTTGGTCATCATCTAGCACAGCACGGTGAGTTTACAAAGGGTAGTCTTTTCCATGCTCGACTTTTATCATAACCTTACTTATCAATAAGCCTTCTTCAATAATCCCATTAACGTATCTGTTATTGCATTTGAAAATGGAGGGAAGGAGGGCATGAGTGAGAGAGCACATGTGAGGGAAGGAGGAAGGATTGAGTGAAGGCACATGTACTCTTTCTTCTTGAAAATAGAGAATGAGAGAAGTAAGTGAAAGTGTAAATAACAATGGAGAGAGAAGCTAAGACGAACATATCTCAGTGGTAATTGGTATATATCTCCAATCATGAAGTTATGAATTCGATCTTTCACCTTCACATGTTAGAAAAATTAAAATAAATAATAACATATAATAATACTTAGCGAGAGAGAAAATGTATCATTAAATCCAGAGAGAGTGAGATATAGTGGAGTAATTTTGTTGCCAAATACGTGGGTTCCATATAAATAATATATACATATTTTTTTTTATATAATGATAAAACCATGGTAAAATTTAAATAGAGGTGGTATGGAAAACTTTGAAGCGTAGAAATTTTCTCAGGAGAGAGAAGGACGAAGGAGGATGAGCAGGTGCGAGGGAGGGAGGAGTGCGTGCAGGTACAAGCGAGATGGATTCGTGTAGTTAATAAGTCTCTATATCTTATTAAAAGAGAAAAAAAGAAATTAACTGATGTCCTTCGTGGAGTTAAAAGACTTCAAAGATGGTCATTAAAGTCAATGAAAGGAAATAAAATTTCAAAGATCTTCATAATGAAGAGTGGTAAGAGTCAACAGAAAAATGGGGATGTTGTCTGGTAGGTATCATTGGTGCAAATGCTTTTCCTCCTTCGTGTGGTAAAAATAAAGCATAAACAAAAATAAAAGAGGATGGAGACTAGAAAATGAGATTTTATAACTCAGCTTGATGGATTAGTACCAATTAGACTTGGGGAAAAAGCAATCACCTATGACTTAGGGCGAAGAAAAAGCAAGAGAAATAAAATCTGAAATAATAATAATAAATAAATAAACAGATATAAATAAGTAAATAAAAATTAAATATATTTATTGTGAAAAAAGACTGAAAAATATTATTTGATATCATTCATGATTATTTTGTTGTTGTGTGAAAAGATGGGGAAGAGCACTTTTTTTTTTTTTAATTTCAGTAGATCATAACTTTATTCAGTTTTGAATACCTTAATTTAGAGGTATAGGATTAGATGATTTCAAGAGGAGTATATGCAAATTACTGTTGAATTATGCTTATGTTGGTAGATCCATTTTAATCTTTAAGTAAATTAATTGTTTGAAAATTTTTACTAGTAATCACCAAAGTTCAATTCTAAAATTTTATGAAAAATGTCAAACTTAGTCGAAAAGTGAGCACCAGAAAAAGTCACACACACAGTAAAAACTAAAAAGTATCACTTCGAAGTAAAATTAGTATTGTGCAGCAGTAGAAATATATAACACATATCCATAAAAAATACTAAAGTGACTAAATGTTTTATTTATATTCAAAGTCAAGATTCTATTTGGTACATTTTAAATTTGAAAATTAATATATACGCATATTCGTCTATTACTTGCTAAGCATGAGAGGGAAAATCTCAATTAAGTGTTTCTCAAAGAAAAAAAGACAGCGAGTAAGTTGTAACTATAATTTTTTTTTGGTTGTTTTAAAAGAAAAACATTAATTATTTTTAGTATGACTTACCATCTTTTGGTCGGAGATAGACGTCTTAATTTGTTGAATTAAATTTAAGTAAAAGTATACTATAATATTCTGTTTTCAATCACTTTTTCTCCATTAATTTTCTGTTGCCTTAGTGGAGACCATTTAAATGGGAAATTTGTGGGCCATACGTCTTGACTTATTTTGCTGGCTAATTTTAGATGGATTAAATGTTAAATTACAAATCCGTTTTATTCAATAAAATTGAGAAGAAGAAAAAAAAAAGAGAAACCTTGTTTTACGGATCAAAAAGAAGTTATAATAATTATTAATTATTTTAAGCAGATAATATACAAATTGTCGTGGTGCCGCAATGAATTATTTCATACCACATACCATTATTAGATGAAAACTGATATCTTTATTCGAATAAGTATACTTTTTCTTTTGTCATCCTAATAATAATAATAATAAGTATACTTTTTAAATTTTATTTTAACAATTCAATAAAACTCATATGCTTTTGTGACTTGCAAGGTTAAGCTTTTTTCCTTTTACTTGTATTACTATTGCCTTTTGAAATTTGAAATTAAGGATAACGAAGGGTTTCAACATCAAAGAGACAATCTTCTCATATACTAAAGCTCTAACACTTTGTTTATGAAAAATGAGATCTTTAATTTCCAAAATAAAGTGCTAAATCAATCATTTCAATTGTGACTTTTTCCGTGATTAGATATTGTAATTTTTTTCAGTACAATAAATATGGGGATCAGGGATAGAACCTCTAACCACTGGTAGCATATTACAATCTTAATTAACAAAAATAATATTATTCTTACTCATCTGTAGACATTTCAGTAAAATCTGATATTATTATAGTTTAAAAATTAATACAGTAACTGATTAAGGGAGTTGGTTAAACTTGTAATTTCATCTTTTCGAGGGGGTTTTTTTTTTTTCTTTTACACGTCTGTAAGTGAGAATAGGGTTAACTTGAAAATGAGGTATGTGGGCCTAATGTGTTTCCCGACCCAAAAGATAGGCCTCGAGTTTCTTTAGGCCCACCATCAAATGCACTTAAAAATGGCCGTGGGAGCCCACCGGAATTATTCAAAATAAATAATTAATTATAAATATATACTTCTAGCTCTAGGAGTATATCTCCTAAATAATAAATACAATCATTCTGTTCGTAATTTTATGATTGTACATGTTGGGACCATGCTTTAATTGCTTCACTTTCTTCCCCCCAATTAAATTAAAAATTGAGCTGTCATCTTGTAACAATCTAATTGGCGATGATGGATGTAATTAAAATTCGAATCTAATCATAGACGATTTCTTATTATTTGATATAATTGGATGGAGATATTAAAAATTGAGGATTTAATCCTTGGAAGTATTAAAGTATTAGCCAATATCATTATAGCGCCAAGTGAATTACTTTTTATAATTATTGTCTAAATTTATCTCTTTATATTTTTCAAAAATTTAGATTTAACTATAAATACGCCAATTGGATTTGCATGCATTTGTGGGGGTTTTTTTTTCATTACTAAATAAAAAACCCACTTAAAAATATTTTTGAATGTATCCAACATATTCTCAATCTCTATCTTTATGTTGTCTCCAATTATGATGTGGATATGGTCTTCCTTTATTATAATCGTGAGAGATAATTGGGGAGTGAGTGAATTACATTTTAATTAAGAAAAATAAATCGTTAAGTGATAATTATATTAGGATAATTTTTTAAGTACCCTATTAGGAGAAAGCTACTCGGTTACAAATGTTTTTTTTTTTAGTATAATGTAATTAAATAACATTTTCCCAGAAATGTGTAAAACTCACTAAGAGGAAGAGAAAGGGCCAACCACCAAGATGAGACCTTGAATAGCAAGCTTTAATCTCACTTTATCAAATGTCAAAAGAAAAACACCCAAAGGGGAAAAAGGTAAAAAAGAGGGATTTTATTTAAATATTGTAAAAAGAAAAAAATAATAATTATTTCGAAACTATTCTTTAAAATATCGTTAGTTAATCTTGTCCAATCAGCACAAACTATTCAATTAAGTGTTCACATGGTAAGAGTTTATAATATAAATGACTACTCCTCTTATCAATCGATTTTGAGATGAAATTTCATGTATATTGATATCGATAAATCAATGATGTCTCTCTTTCTCCCGCTGTAATTAAAATTACAATATTTTTACAAACATATAATAATATTTAAAGAATTAACTTGTGTTACAATATTAAAAAGAGGGCAAGGTAAGAAAGTAATTTGAAAGGTTTGAATTTTTGTTTTTTTATTAATAAATTGGGAGACTTGAAAAGTGGGGAATTGAGACCTCATTGTCACATAGTCCCCACTTGAAGCAAACAATTATGAAGAAAGTTGCAATAAAACGCGTAGCATTGTGCACTTGGCACTTGGCACTTGGCACTTGGCACTTGCTGCTTAGCTCTCGAGTGTATATGGCCTTCATTTCTTATGCATATCCCATCATTATCTTCTAAAAAATGTCCTTTTTTCCTACCCATATATATACGCAGTACATGATCATCCTATATGGGTTTTATTATGACCTTCAATATTGTAAGGTCACATTATTATTAGTTTGTAGCTTGACATGTGTAAGGGTGAAGTAGTCAAAGTCGTTAAACACGACGTAACACTGTTTGGGAGATCAATCTTTGAATCATAGGTTGAAATGACTGAACTAAAATTGGGTAAGTTGAACTTTAGTATATGTTGGTTGAAACCTGCCCAACTACATCACTGACCACTAAACTGATTCTTCGTCGAGTGTCTCACTTTGTGTTAAGTAGGTGATCTTCAAGTAGTTGCCAATCACCTCTCTCTTTCGTATAAATATTAGAAGTAATAGCAAACTTAGGTACACGGGAGTTTAGTACACATTTGAATTTCGTTGAGACCAAGAACTAACTTCAGGTTCAGGGTGCTTATCTTCTATAAATCTGAGAGTTAAATGTGTAGMCAGATTTCAATTGAAACAAAATCCATGATTATTGAGAGATAAAGAAAATAATATACAATGTAATGCAAATTTAAACAATAGTAACCAAAATAAATGTTGATAAAAAGGTATAAAATCCATGTACAACTATAATAAAACTGAAGTTCTTGTTTTCCTATCTTTTGCTCATACAACATTATAAAATTAAAATTTAGATTATGGTCTACAATTTTCTAAACAGTAACACTAAAGTAATGCGACCCAATCTTTAAGCTAATTTCTATTAAGTTAACAATTTTCTAACTCCAATAGCAAATTATATACTTGACTTAACATCTAAAAAAGAGTAAAAATAAAAGAGAGAAAAAAAGAAGAAAAGAAGAAAAACAAGTGGAATCTCTTTATTTTCTTTCTAGATTTTCTCGAGAAACAAGCAAAAGGATGAAGTATAAATGGAACAAGGCTTTGGCCTTTGGCTTAATTAATTCGTTTACTTCCAAGGAAATAAATGCCAAACTTTATGTTTGGCTTTGAAATTATTAGAGAGACACGTGTGAAATCGTGTTTGGTTTAAAAGAAAGATGGGGAAGTGATCGTACATCACTAACTTTCTTATATTCGGTTCTAAATTTGACTAAGGAAAGCAAACGAAGATTATTGCAAAAGGAAGAGAAAAGAAAAGAAACAAGGAAAAATGAATACTTTGCTTATTCTACTTTTTATATGCCAATATCAATCACGATTCTATCTCAAAATTAATGGACAATGAGATGAGTAATCCATGTTTAACATGTCCCCTCAAGATCGTGGCTCTTTTAGCTCATCGATCTTGACTGGATCCTATTTTTGGACCGGTTGCTCGTTTGAGCGTTTTGGACTCTGATACCATATAAATATTCATGGGGTTCCATATCAAAACCAATTGACAATGAGATGAGTAGTCAATGTATAACATGCCCCCTCAAGATCGTAGCTCTTTTGGCTTATCGATTTTGGCCGAAYTACTCTTCTCATAGTCAATTGGTTTTGAGATGGAACCCATGAATATTGATATGATGTTAGAGCTCAAAAAGCTCAAATGAGCATCTGGTCCAAAAAAAAATGGGATCCGACCAAGATCGATGAGCCAAAAGAGCCACGATCTTGAGGGGTATGTTAAGGATCCCACATTGATAAAAGAAGAGACCTTACATAGGGTTATAATATACATGGACTACTCCTCTCATTACCAATTGATTTTGAGATAAAACCCCATGAATATTGATAGCCTATAATGCACCAACTTATTTACTTGTTTTTATTTTTTAACATATTTTCTATATATTGAAAAACCGCTTAAACTTGTATCCAATATAGATCATGAATCGAAGATTCATTACATATGGAAACAAAAGTTCAAGAAATTTGCTAGACATAATTTAAAGTTTAAATACCTATTTAGCACAACATTCAAATTTTTTGTGGACTTATTCAATACTTTTTAAAATTTAGAGACTAATTGAATATGATTCTCAAAGTTGATTGAATAAACTCATATTGATTTGACACAATATTGAAAATTTAGAGACTTATTCAACACTTATCAAAATATAAAAATTTAGAGACTTATTCAACACTTATCAAAATATAGGGACTTATGGAATACTGTTATCAAAGTTTATTAACTAAACTAATAACAAAAATTAAGGATAGGAAAAAAATGATTGCATGTGACTTTAATAAATTGTGAACTCACACATATTATTGAATTTAATTAGCGGTGAATTCAAAACTTTACTTCATGCACTTAAATATGTATAAGGATAATTTTTTAATGCATTGGTATACACTAATATTAGTTTATAATTATTTTTCAAAATAAAAATAAATATGTATAAAGATAATTTTGAATGTATTGATATATATTAATATTAGTTTATAATTATTTAGAAAAATATTAGTTTCTTTAATTTGATATTGAAAATTATTGCTTAATATAACATACTAATCTTCTAACATTAGAGGGCTCGAGCCCCGTAAGCCTTAGTTAAATTTGAATTATTTCTAGTAAAATATATGAAAGCGGAGATTTAAACTTTTAACTACGTGCAGATACCAAGAGTTATCTTCCGGTTGATTAGACTTAAAAAGAAAACAATTAATCGCGAACTAATGACATTAATTAAGAATGGTTTGCAAAATCGTCAAACAACACGTGGCGTGGCGTAGATGCTATCCGCTTCTTGACAATATAATATGATATGATATGAGTTATGACTAATGTTCAAAACGGCGTCGTTTTGCGTTGTGCATACGACACTACCGCTTCAATTGGGCCAAGCCTTAGCCCATTACTCAATGCTCATCATTCATGGGACCCACCACCATGTCCCTTTCATTTTGATTGAATTTAAATTTTTGTTTTTTCTTATTTATTTTTACTTAGCCAGTCCATCCTTTTTTTTTTTTTTTTCCTTTTTTAGTACTAGACGGTGAAAATTTAATTACTTTGTGAATTGTTCTTTTTAATATTTGCATGCAACTTAGAAAGACTAGGACTATTTGTGTAGGTGTTATAGCCTTTGTGGATTTGACTATTTTTTTGTTGCTTCATTTTCTGTTGTGTTCCAGTACTTTTGCTGCTGGTTTTGGTTTTTTTTAATGTTTTGTTGGTACAAATTTGGGCAAGTTTATTTGTTAGTTCTGTAGTTTTAATTGCATATTAAAGTGTTAATTCCAGTAATCTCAAAATTTTCAAAAGAAATTTTTTTTGTTAAACATAATACACCTCTATCTTTATTATCTTATATTGTATTGTTTTAAAATGATTAATATGCTTTTGTAAAATAGTTTTATCAAAAATAGATTTATTGGTTGATTAAATTCTAAAAAGGCAAAAATAATAATTGAATTGGATAACGTGGGGACAGAAGAAAATTAGAAGTATGTATGCGTTTGGCGTTATTATTATTATTATTATTATAAATAAATGGTCCATCGACACAAACCTTAAATGAATCGAAATGACATAATAACCTTCTCGTCCATTAGGCTTCTGGTCGCAATTTTCAACTAAGTTGAGCCTTGCCTCCCCTAATGAAGGAGGGCATTATCGTTATTTCGCTTTGACACGAGAATTTCACCGGAGTGGGTTGGTTGGTTTTCTCCAGCTGCCCTTCGCCCACGCCACACGATCATGTGGCGGTTGTGAACGACTCCGTGTATGAGGGTCATTGGCAAACTCGTGATTTTGAATTTTTGTTGAGGGCATTTTCGGCATTTAGTTTTTCCCAAATATCGTCACCCAAACATAACGTGGAGGAACTTCGCAAGAGCCACGAAGCAAATTTGTCGACTGCTCGACACGTGGTCCTTGCGGGTGATAATGTCGTTTTAACGCCACGCCGGATTCCACGTGGACATGAATCCTAGTCAGCACCTCCGATTTTTCTTTTTAAAGACCCCGAAGACTTCTCATTTCTCTTCCATCGTCCACTGAAAGAAAGCCGAGAGCGTACTTAAGTCTTAAACCGAGTTCATTTCTACCTTCCGTCTCCCTGATTTTCTTGGCCGGCGGCTACTGTGCCACGCCGGAAAATACGCTCCTCGCCGGAAATTATAGAGTTTCTTATCTTCGGTTGCGTTGCAGATACGGTCTGGGCACTCTGACCGTATCTGATTTCCCCAAGCAAAAGCGACTTTACTTGGCTGAGTTTCGAAGTTATTCTATATTCTGTTTAAAAATAAGGAGAAAAACTACATTATAATTATTAGGGAATAGGTTTCTGATTTTTAGATATCTCAAATTTGTCCGAGTACATTTAATTTTTGGGGGCAAAACTCTGGATTTGTGTGTCGATTTTATTTTCTGATAATCTGTAATCAGATACGCTTCAGAGTCGTCGATGGCGAATTCAAACGAACTGTAGGTTGTGGAAGTCGCATTTTCCGTCTGCTACCATAATACTGTTTTGCTTATTTTTCTGTAAACACACTTGTCCGTTCTCGAATCTTGAATTAACCGAAGGAATTGAAGATTACGAGCTTCAATTTTGGAAAATGGTGAAGTTAATAGTTGTTGAGATCTGAGTATCTGAGAGGTGCTTAAATTTTCTCGGAAGAGCTTACGGCTTCTCTGATCATGCCATTTCAAATGAAGATCCAGCCAATCGATTTCGACAGTGCCGAAGAAGCAGCTCGGTTAGAGCTGGTTAAGCCGGCCGTGAAGTCGTCGAAGTTGAAGCGACTATTTGAAAAACAGTTCCATAACGTACTGAGGAATTCGGCAGAGAAGGCAAACTTTGAAGAATTGAATGTTAACAAAGACAGCTCCGACTGCTTCTCTGTGTTGGAGCCTAGCTCTATTTGCTTGGCGAAGATGGTCCAGAATTTCATAGAGGACAACAATGAGAAACAATTCAGTGCGTCTAGGTGTGGTCGTAGTCGCTGCAACTGCTTCAATGGAAACTATACGGACAGCTCCGAAGAGGAATTGGATTCACATGGTGGTTTTGGCGATGCCAAATTTTCTTCCGGTGGTGAGGCTTGGGAACTTCTGAAGGTATATAACCGATCATCTTTTTTTTTTTTTTTTTTCAATCCTTCTAAGAAAATCATTTTCATACTCGGACAGAGCTTAATTCCTTGTACGAGTGTTCACGAGAGGAATTTATTAGCAGACACGGCCAGGATCGTGGAGAAGAACAAGGTCTGCAAGCGCAAAGACAACTTAGCAAGACAGATTGTTACTAATGGATTGCTGGCTCTCGGATACGACGCTTCCATCTGCAAATCTCACTGGGAAAAGTCCCCCTCATATCCGGCTGGTATATTTCCAAACTGAAATATCTATTTTCTTCTTATTGTTCAAGCGATAATTTTACATAAATTTAAATTCAAGGGGCTATCCGTCTTGAATACGCAATTCTTTGCATGTTTTAAACCCTAAAACTCGTGGGAGAAAGGAGATATCAGTTATCAGTTTCCCCGTCCTCCCAAGAATTAAGTTCTAGTTCGAAATTTAAAAAATCATACGATTAGGTTATTTGTGAGAAAATTTAGGAATACTGGAACCAGACCGTTTCTTCTTCTCTTTCGATTTGAATTTTATTAGGCAACTGGATTCCGATTGTTTCTGATTACCGTCGATTCCATTTTCCTGATGAACCAGGGGATTACGAATACGTTGACGTGATTATCGAAGGAGAACGCTTACTGATAGACGTCGACTTCCGATCAGAATTTGAAATTGCGCGGTCAACCAAAAGTTACAGAACAATCCTCCAACTTGTTCCTTTTATCTACGTCGGCAAGCCTGGTCGGCTCCAGAGGATCGTATCCGTCGTATCAGAGGCTGCAAAACAGAGCTTAAAAAAGAAGGGGATGCCTGTTCCCCCATGGCGAAAAGCCGAGTATGTCAAAGCGAAGTGGCTCTCTCCTCATATTCGTGCGTCATCCTTGTCGATTTTGGGTCCAAATTCTGAGTCAAAGCAACCCCTTGAAAACTTCCAACTTGAGCCCCGTCAAGTGGCCGAGAAATCGGTGGATCGTAACGAGTTTGGAGAGGTAGACTTGGGGCCATCGGTAACCATTGGTGTTGAGGAGGACACTGTGAAAGAATGGAAGCCTCCGGAGGTTAAGCCAAAAAGCTCATCGCTTGGGGCTAGAAATCTTAAGATCGTAACTGGTTTGGCATCGGTTATTGAAGACGAGCCATGAAATTTTTTGTTTTGTTTCTTCTCTCCTTCTTTGGTTTTTGACTACCGTATAAACAAATAGTTATATACAACCTATGTATGGTGTTAACCTTCAAATCCCCTTCTGGTTTTTGTGTAAGGGTTTGGATATTACTCAAATCAATAAAATTTGAAAACATGAATAGTTAACAGCTATTAAGTTTGTAAAGAGCCTTTTTCTTCAACACCCCCCTCCCTCCCCCATAAAAAGAGGGGAAAAAAATCACTCTCCTGGTCCTGGACAGATGATCTGGTTTCTGCTTGCATCCATCTTCTGCCATGTATTGCCATCATCATCCAGATTTAAGTGAAGGTGCAGCTGGAAACAGTGAAGGTAAAGGTACAGAAGCAACTCACTGCAGTTTTTCTTCAATGATTTTTCTTTTCAGGGAATAATGTTTTGATACTCTAACACTGAAATGCTTGTTTTGTTCTTGGGGATGGCAGGAACTAACTTTATGATTGAAGAAGATTACATAAAGTATTGGTGTCTCGAGCTCCGTGAAATGAGTAAATAATTCTTCCTCTTTCCCTTTTATGATAAAGATAAAATGGCCCCTCTGACATATCCATATTCTTTCCATCCTCCTGCAATGCGAGGATGGTGATACAATGATGATTCCAACCCCTGATTTTTTGAGACTGTATACCTAATTTCTACTGAAATCTCTGGTGTCTATAATATTTTATTAGTAGTTCATTAACATTTATCCAAGCTTGTTGATTTTGAAAACGATTTTCCTGGGCTGGATGTGTGGAAGATATTAGCCTTGTTTAAATGCCCCGTGCAGATAAGAAAAAAAATGGTTCAGATAACCAAATTTGGTTCAATTCAGTATAGCTTTCTRCTATTCTGAAATTCATGATTTTGGGCATGGTTTGGATATGTTTTTATCCCAGGGGAGCTGTATACGATCAATCTGTGGTTGGTAACTGCATATGGGGTAGAATCCACAGTTCAGCATGTGGGCCTTCAACTCCATACTTCCCTCTCCCCATAGTTTAAGAATCTTACATCATATTTGTGGAAGCAAACAAGGAGAGGAAGGTGGGTGTGGGGCTACGAAATAGGAGTTCCATTTTGGCCGAAAAAAGCAAAAAAAAAAAGTACCATGGAGTGGTGGGTGGTTTTACATTTATTAGCTTCTTTCCCTTATAAATCTTTTGCTTAAATGAAATTCTGGTGCACAATTTTCTTTTGCTTTTTTTTAACAAATACTGGTTGCTTTTAAAAACTCAAAACTCTCATTATATTTACTTTTTAACTCCCTCCCTCGCTGTTTTGAGTGGGTACTTGGGACCTTGGGTAGGTTGTTTCTGGCTGCCCACTTCCATAATTAATGAATATAACTTCTTTTGCTTCCTCGAGTCTAAACAGATTGTGTTTCAAAATAATCCAACTTTTGGAAAAGCTGTTGAAAAGGATTAAATAATGTGTCTTATGAACCCTTAGATTAAGTCGAATAGTTTATTAATCGCAGGATTACCATACCAAAATATAGAATTAGAACACAAACTTATTTGGAAGATCCCGCTTTTAAGTTGAAATTCTCTCCATTTCCAGCTTATGTTTTAAAATTGTCGTTTCCACTATTTTTCACCATCAGAATCAGCTCACGTTCTATCTTGAAAATTGCCCCAGATTATTCTTCTCTGGCCTTTTTTTCCCTCTCTCTCCAATTAAAACCTGAGTTATTTTAACAGTATTAATGGATTGATTCTATTATGTCGTATCTCATCCATTTAGAAAATATACAGTGGGTCCTGAATTAGACTTCTAGAAACGAATTTGGTTGTATAAAAAGTAATGCTTAGTACTTACTTGAACATTAGATTGTTCCATGGCGCCAGGAGAACCACATCCTCTCATCAACCACTGCTGCAGAAGGTTCAAGTGTTATTTTGGAATTCATAATCAAATTTTATCCTTTTGGGGTGAAGCGATATTCAAGCTTGTTTCATTTTTCTTTATAAATAAAGTAATTATCCGATAAGCCTTCAATACTCGCGTTATTTTGATGTCCTATTACAGGAATATCTTAAAAAGAAGGAAAGCAAAGCAAAGAAAAGCAGAGATCCAGAGTCAATATCGGGTATGACTTTTTCTCGATTATATAAAGTATAATACTTAATAGTAGGTTACTTGCTAACATTGTAAAGGTAGCACCCGTTCCTTTTCACCCAACAAAAAAAAGAGAGAGAAATTATATTATATTTCTTTGCTTCTAAATTTCCTGCTTCTTAATTAATTTGATTTGATGGGAAGATGTTTATGATGATTCTGGACATTCAGGTAAAATAGGTATAAAAATAAGCACAGAAATTTACCTGAAAAGACCCAACTTGATCATCTTGCTTACTCTTTCATATTTGCTTAATTAAAATTGTAAGTATATGCATGTGATGAAATGTTAAAGAGAGCTTTATTGGAAATGGGGCAGGGTGCATATTCTTTTTAGACATAGGGATTCTGCTCCTTTTGGTAGGCAAAGCAAATCAAAGGTAAAACGTAATTGGTTTCCTCTACTTGTGGCCATGGAAGTCAATATGTTTTGCTTGTGCTATTCAATTTCATGTTCTRCTCCCCCACACAACTCCACCCTCTTGCATGATGGCATCTCAAATGTAGTCTTTTCATACTGTAGCACACCAAAATTTAGGGACACAATGTTTTAAATAAATATTTTCTAAAATATCATAAGTTAGCCTAAAACTATTTTTAAAATATCCGTCTTTTGAATTTAAAACACTTTATTTATCATCTTGTTTTGGTCATGTTCAAACGATTTCCTTATAGTATTAGATCCTTATGGAAGGGTTATTAAGACCCGTTAGAAATTTATGATACAATTCTAATTAGGAATAGTTTTGAAAATTAAAGTACAGATGTGCCTTGAAAATGTTCTCTTGAGATTTTTTTTAGTTCAAGATCAACCATGGAAAAGGTGGGTTCATTGCAATTTCTAATCAGTTAGAAGTTAGCTAACTATTAGTTATTGTTAGTTGATTAAGATGTTGTATTCTCCCTCAATTTAAGTGGGGAACTCATCATCCTTTAAACGTGAATAAGGAAGTTATACGCCACCTTTTTATTTTAGATTATGCAGTGTCAAAGAGTTTTTAGAGATGGCTGTAAAAATTTCTTGGGGGTTCCACGTATTTCTTTTCTTTTAAATGTAATAACTAGACTTTCTAGATTAAATAAATATTTAAAGAAAAGATGTTTTAGAAATATCTTAAGCTGAATTCCTTTGAACAATGATAGATTAAGAAGAATTTTTGGATAAAAGATAGATTAAGAAGTGTCTGGAGGGATCTAAAACAATCTATTTATTTATTTGGGCTTGAAGTATAAAGCAAGATGTTTGTACATATTGGGCTGAAAGGATAGATTGTTCATTTGGGTTCGAAGGATAAAGTGAGATGTTTGTACGTATTAGGCAGGGGAAAATAAAGTGAAGAGAATTAAGAGTATGAGATAGCTTTCTTCTAAAGAGTACCTATAAAATAAAAAAGTTTATTTCTTTAAGGGATCTCTTTCTTCTTGTACTAATTTATTTAACAAAATAAAATAATTGTCAATCTGAAATTAACTTAATTAGTTGTCAGTTCGACGCTCTACCTTCACAAGGAAAGAGTAAACTTTGTCTACAAGTTTTCAATTGAAAAAGGAATGCCTTTAGACATTACGATGACTTGACAAATAAATTAGGTGTAAATATATTTAAATTAAAAAAATGGAATGCCAGAAATTGTAAGCAAATGTCAATTTAAATAAGGTACGAAGAAAATTAACGTTGGTGGCCGTGAGGTTCGCTTCGCTAGGACTTCCTTTTGATAAGCAAATTTTACATTAGGTATGTTATTGTTAGAAATTATTTATTATTTATCGTTAGATATTAGGATTGTTTTGCACCCTAATATAATTTAGGGGAAATATCAATTTTTACTCCAATTTTTTAACATATGAATTAAATTCGCAGAATTTGGCCAAAAAAAAAAAGAATTAAATTTGCATAAACGGAATCGAGCATTGCACCAAAATATACAAAATCAGTTTATAAAAATAGAAAAAAAGCTTCAATCTTTACTCTAATATTTGAACATATGAATTAAATTAGCAGAAATTCAACGGCATTGTACCAAAATGTACAAAATCAGTTAAAAAAAAAAATGGGATGAAGGAGTGTATTTCTTTGACCTGTATTTTATAATTCGTGCGAGAATCATTTTTTAACGGTTGGTCTGTATCATATTATTTTATTTTGTTTATTTCAAAAAAGATATATTGTTTTATTTTGCAATAATTTTAAGTAGTTATTTTGTTTTGCAATAATTTTTGGTAATAATTTTTTAAAACAGTATTAAATTTATTAGGGGTGTAAGTCGGTCGGTTTACAAAACCGACCTGACCCGAAAATGTTTGGTTTGTGTTCTGTTCGGGTCGAAACTAGTCGGGTTGGACTTCGTGCTTTTTTTTCTCTCTCGCCGTTCAAAGAAGCCAAGAAATTATCACCTTCAATCGTAGGGAGATTTTTTTTCATAGTTTCTCAATTTATTTCTCGAAAGCCCGGAAAGACTTTGAAACAAAAAGATTTTTCCTCTTTCTTCTTTTCAAAATAAAGAAAAGGTAGAAATCAAAACCCACCTTCAAGTTACAAAGATTTTTCCTCCTTTTTTCTTCTTTTCAAAACCGACCTTCAAATCTTACAAATCAAAATCCACCTTCAAATTACAGTAGAAAACATCCATAGGACCCACTTCAAAATAAAGAAGTGATAGAAATCAAAACCCTCCTCCATTTTCATCTTCTCTTTCCATTTCTTTCCAAATGAAAATGAAAACCAACCAACTCCAGAATACCCATTTTTAAAATTATTATTTTTAAAAACAAATGATATTTGATTATTTTTTAAAAACAAACGACAAAGGTTTCAAAGTAATTATAAAAATAGGATAGATAAATTGCAGGGATGGACTGTGATTTGACCAAGTGGGTTGCAATTTCATCGTAAATCGCCGTTATGGGTAGCCACTAATGTAAAGTTGCAGTCATTGGCCGTGACTTCTCCTTGACACGGCTCCAGTGGAGCCAGCTGACGGGCAATTTGTTTCTTTTTTATTATGTTGAATTTGGAAGTCCGGCCACGTCCCTTTGTTCCTTTGTTCCTTTTTTTTTATTTTGAATTTAGAAGGGTTGCGACTTCCCACCCACACCCCTTTCATTTTTTTTTAAATTTTATTTTAAAAAATCAGGATTCAAGAAAACGACTAAATTGTATATTCTTAATTTTCTCCATATTTGGAAAATAGATCATGCATCACCTACAACATGATGGGCATCTTCTTGTAATGCAATAATTTAAAACAAAATAATTATAAAACAAAAAAAAAAACCCTAATTATCCATACCCCAGATTCAAAAACGGCCTCTTTATACCTTGACTTTTATTTATTTTTATTAATTTAATAAATTTTTATCGATTTAGTTTATATTAAAATTAAATGTTATTTTATAGAACATACGAATATGAAGCACAAGAAGCTAAAGGACATTTTAATCATCGAATTGGTTTTAATATAATTTTAAAATTTCATTGTTTCGACAGTCTAGTGCTCTTGTTCAACCTCAAGAGTCAACGGACTTTAAATGACATTTTAATCAAAATTTAAAATATAATAACAAAAAAGTAAAAAAATTAATCACATCTCGAATTTCACAATATTAATAAAATAACAATATAAAAAATTAAAATAGAAATAAAATAACATAAATAAATAAAAAGGTTGAAGTTGCATACAATGTACGCGTCACGTTTGTACGGAAATCAAATAAAACTAGATTATTTTAAAACTTTGTCCCAGAAAAGAACGGGTCAAAATCAGAGACGCATGAATTTGTTTTGTCACCGTCACTGTGGATCTATTTCGAGTAGTGCCAACGTTGAGGCATCGGTTTTTGTTTGTGAAGAAAGATTAGGGCAACGCATTTTAAACATCGATTTTGTCGAATCGAACCGACTTTAATTATAATCAAATCAAACCCGAACTGAACTGGTTTAGTGGTTCAGTTCATCAGGTCGATTCAAGCACTCATACCCCTAAAATTTATAACTAAAAGGCACATGAATAAGGCATGAAATTCAAGTGGGGTTAATTAGAATTGGATTTTTTTAATATTGTTTTTTCTTCAACTATTTCTAAAAGTATTATACACCTAACAAAAGTGGACCACCATGCTAGATGGCAGATATGCAGGGGAGAGATTTTAAACTAAATATAACTAAAACGTAATTAGTTAAATTAATTTATTTTAAGATTTTATATTTAAATAAAATTTAACAACCATTTAAAACATTGTGTAATTTTATATTATTTTTATATTGCCTGTAATCTTTTTCTCTTCCACGCTCTTGCTCACTGTTCCTCCCCCTCCCCTCCTCCAATCCTCTTCACTTCTCGCTCTTTCTTTCTTTGCCATTTTCTTCGTAACTTCTTTACAATCATATCATGACTTTCTCATCTGTTTATTAGATATTCAATAAATGAATTAAATTTATTTATTTATTGTAGATTGGTAATTTAAAAAGGTCAAAATTTTTCGATCAACAGTTTGTAAACCAAAATAAGTTATAAATTATATTCAAATGACTTCTAAGTATGGCATTTCAAGGTCCATAATTCAATACGCACCTCTATCACATACTACAGAATGTAAAAACCACGTCTAAAATAAAAAATAATTCACGAGATAACAATA
The DNA here is from genome assembly GCF_001995035.1 of Momordica charantia. The sequence goes on from NW_019104526.1 coordinate 776,555, forward strand.
AAATTCTATTTACCTAAAGAATAAAATAAATTGGAAATTATGTATTTGTCATATCCAAACAAAAAACCGAAATTAGGCTCATCAAAACAAGCATTCGGCCGCCAATTTTTCTACTCCGTTTCTTGTAAACTCGAGAAAAATCAACAGAACAGTGATTGTCCAATCGCTATATGCTTGTTTTCGAACAAAACGAGGATCGCCCCAATGCGAGCTGCCTTCCTGTTTTGAAAACTGCGGCCGTTGAAAATCAAAACTGAACTGCTTAGGGTTAAATACAAGGTAAAATTCATTTTCTTTCCATATTTGAATTTGAGCAGTTTTTGAACTAACTTGTCTTTAATCGGAGAGAATCCCACTTGCAATCCAAAATTCCACCAAAATCCTCTCTAGTCTCTTGTTTTGGAACTTTGAACTCAGCGAGCGAACCCAATCTCAATGGACATTGCTTTCAATTCTTCGAGGTTACTTCGCTTCAACAAAATACCCACTACTCCGCTCATCTTTCCCCCTCATACTTGTAAGATTTCAGTATTCCAAACCAAGCGGTTCGCTCCAATGGCTGCCATTACAGCCTCCCGTGCTGTTGGACTGTCCGAAACATTTAACAAGTTGAAGGAACAAGGCAAGGTAAATGTGTCCTCCTACCTTTTACCATCGCTAATTTTTTTTTCTTTACTTACTGTTTGTTTGTATTTGTCCTTGTTTCGTTGAATTGCACTTCTGCATCTTGGTTTCATTGTGATGCTGTCAAGAGTCCACACTTCACTCAAATCTATTAAATCCAAGTTTTTACTGGGTTAAAACTTCTAATTGGATGCTTAGCATGTGTTTGGTATGCATTTTAAAGTGCTTATGAGTTATGGAGAATTAAAAATGTCTTTAAACAAAAAAAATTTGGTGGTGTTTGGATAGAATTTTAAAGAGTGGTCAAAGTGTTTTTGAACGCTTTTTGAAAGGTTCGATAATTGAAAGGAGTTTGAGAAATTATAAAATGCTCTTTTAGATGGCCTTTCAATTGGTTTTTCCCAAAAGTGCTTAAAAAAATGCTGAACTGAATCTTTTTTCTGGAAGGCATCCACCCTTAATCCAAGTTCTTTCGCCTAATACTTATTTGGGATTGATCATGAGAAGGGTTAGAGTTTTGGATGCTAGTTTGTGGTCTACTTCAAACGATGGGATGGGATTTTTTTTTTTCACTGAGCAATGCTGTCCTAAATGAATCTTGTTTTAAAGGTTGCATTCATCCCCTACATCACTGCTGGTGATCCTGATCTTTCTACCACGGCTGAAGCGTTGAAGGTTCTTTCCACTTATGGATCAGATATAATTGAACTTGGTGTTCCGTATTCGGATCCCTTGGCAGATGGCCCTGTTATACAGGTTTCCTCTCTCTCTCTCTCTCTTAATTTCTCCATTTTTAGTCTATTGTTCCTTATTCAATTACTTTATGAATGGTTTTCTGTAGGCTGCAGCTACTCGGTCCTTGGCTAGGGGGACAAACTTTAGTGCAATAATTTCTATGCTGAAGGAGGTAATATTGTTGATCATGTGATTTGCTGTGAATAATACCAATTTCTTTTCCATTTCCACTTTTGGTCTGAAATTATTCAAGGGAATACAATGAATAAGCCAAAATTATTTCATTAGCTACTTCTATTGTGACTTAAGGTATGCCAAATCTGTTATTTTGCCAACTGCATATAATGAGGTAAAGTAGCCTATCATTTAACACATAGGATGACAATTTGCAAATTTGTTAGATTAGCTGAAATGGAATCATTCTAGATGCTGCATGCTGCATTTCACGGGGGTGGCAAATTTTCCTTTTGTTCAATGTAGGAGTGCGTGTATACTAAAATTACACCTTGCCTTTAACTTTCTTGTTGGTAAAGTTGGAGTTCAAATGCATTTTTATTTGTTTATTTTTGTGCACAACGTTATCAAATCAAATGTTTAATCATGACTCATGGAATTTACGGTTGACATATTTTTGTTTTGTTACTGACTGGTCAGGTGATTCCTGAACTATCTTGCCCAATTGCCCTTTTTTCATACTATAACCCGATTCTTAAGCGTGGCATTGAGAACTTCATGATGACAATTAAAGATGCTGGTGTACAGGGTAATTAACGAGTTCACACAATCTTTTATAGCAATTTGTGTTAAATTTTTTGACTAATTTATTACTGTCCTACTTCCAAGATGACATGACTTGCATAGATAAGTTTATTACTGTCCAACTTCTATTTACTGAAAACATCATTAAATTGTCATTTTCTTTATCCCTGTGAAGGGTACAAAGTTAAAGTATGTGATAAAAGATAAGTTTGGTTTTGGACCTATTATCTCATTGCTTAAATAACACGGTATTTGAAGATCCTTATTTTGATTTTTTTTCTCTGGGCATGCGATGATTGTTCAAAAGGGTATAATACTACGATCGAAAGAAATGTGTGATAAGCCTACACTTTCATTATTACCCGTAACCTTAAGTGGGTGGTGATGTTTGAGAATTGTCTCTAAAATGGGAATACTGTATTGCTAGTTCCAATATATTATCACTTCTTGGTTTACAAAGTTCCATGGAAAATGTTTAACCTTTCTGAAACTTGGATTCGGGAATATATTTGTAGTTATATTGGACTTTCTTGCAGGGCTTGTTATTCCGGATGTTCCTCTTGAGGAGACTGAAATTTTGAGAAAGGAAGCTGTGAAGCACGATATTGAATTGGTGAATTCTTTTTCTCACAATGGCATTCTTTTTGTTGTCTCTAGAATGAAAGTGATAGCCAATTCATTGATTGAGTCGCTCTTTTTATATTGACTTTATCATATAAGATTAGTTGTTAAACATTATCCATTTGTGTGACAACGCTTGGCTTTGTTCATCAAAATCCTAAGAAAGGGTAGAGTTGATTGTTTCTAGATATTGCTTGTTCTTAATGCATTTTTTTACACTGTTAAATTAAAGGTACTGTTAACTACACCGACCACGCCTAAAGATAGGATGAAAGCCATTGTGGAAGCTTCGGAGGGATTCATATATCTTGTAAGAACTTTTCTGTTTTCATCTCTTTATATGCTATAAGATCTTACTTCTTTCATCTCATTGAACGCTTCTGGTGTCACTGATACTAGCTATTTCTCTTTAATCTTTGAATTCAATATTCAAATTATTTTAAGTCCTACCAGTATCACAGAATAAGAGGAATTAGACAGGAGGATAATAAATTTTTTATTCAGATGAGTTGAAGAACAAAAAACAGGCTAGGCACAAGGGAAAAAGAGAGCCAACGGAAACAAAAGAAAATTACAGTAAAACCTTCAACTGTTAAGCAGCCTCATTATAGATCACCTCCAATTTGATTCTCATTTCTCCTCCACCTCTGAAGATAAGTTCATTCTTTTTAAGTTCTTAGGCTTTTGAACGTTAACTTGACCAGGAATGTGATTGTGGAGGTAAACTGTGATGACCTGGAAGTTTAAAGAGGGAGATTAATTTTCAGTCAAGCCTCTCTGCTCTAACCTCCCTAAAACGTACTATATGTCTGCTTTTCTTGTGACTAAGCATCAATGGAAAGCTTAGAAAAGATTTATATTGGCAGTGAGTGAGGCCGCGTTTGGTTGACTGGAGAGAACTGAAACGAGCTCTTCTTTCAAAGGATTTGGTATAGGGAATTTTTGTTATAAAAATAATTTCTTTTAGCCCTGAAGGTACAAATCAATTGGCAAGGACTTGGGGTCTCTTGATCATATTGGCTTAGAGGCCTCAAGTGCGAACCTTCTGATAAGCTTAATACTACAAATCCTTGATGTCTCCCGGATTTGAACCCCAGGGTGGGCACGGGTTCTCTTAGGTATAGGGGAGCAAAGCTCCAACCCCCAGTTATATAAAAAAAATTATTTCTTTTGAGTCAACCTGTCTTAATATAGCTCAACTAATTAAAGCATATATCATCAGAAAAAAAGGTCAGAGGTTCAGATCCCCACCCCACATGTCTTTAAATTATATAAAAAAACATTTCTTTTGAGTCGCCTCTGAGGAAAAAATATTTATAGAAGAAAGTGGTTGCTAAATATGGTGTGTGGACTATTCAATTTTCCCTCAAATTCTCCAAAAGGCTCCTGGGAGGACATTTTTGAGATAAAGGACCTTCTTCTTCACGATTTTAAGTTAGAGAGAAATAACCAAATTCCATCGGGAGACGAGAGATCGTCATCTGTTCTGTGGCAGCATATTGTGAATATGAAATGTGGTTTCGTTCAATTATAGGTGAGCTCCGTTGGAGTCACCGGTGCCCGTGCATCAGTGAGTAATAGGGTTCAAACTCTCCTAGAGGAAATTAAAGAGGTATGTCTGCTTAATAATCATCTATAATGTACTTTTAGTAACCACAAATTTGTACTGGTAAACTGAGCTATACTTATAGGCCTCACACTCTGCCTTGTGTGACAGGTAACAGAAAAACCAGTAGCAGTAGGTTTCGGTATCTCGAAACCTGAGCACGTGAAACAGGTAAAAATTTTCATCATACACCGAAACGTATAACGGTCTATTCGTGGTTTGTTTTTGTTTGATAATATGGTTGGCTTGGTGTGTTCGTCCATAGGTGGCTGGCTGGGGGGCAGATGGTGTCATCGTTGGCAGTGCTATAGTGAAGCTGTTGGGTGAAGCCAAGTCTCCTGAAGAAGGATTGAAGGAATTAGAAAACTTCACCAAATCCCTAAAATCTGCACTCTCACAATAAGATTTTTGATGGAATAAACCAGGCTGTTCCTTTCATCTCTATGTCTGCTAGTGGCTTTCAAAGATTTCTTTTTCCTTTCAACAGAATAATAAGACTGTGAGTTCATATTTTCTTGGAAGGTATTTGCCATTGTTTAAGTTATTGTAATGAGAATATTTTCTAGTATTTTCTTTCAATGAATTCTGTTCAAAGCTTTTCTTTTTCTTTTATCTTTTCTATTACTTTAATTAAATTGAAGTGACGAGGAATCATATTTCTCCATAAAGACAACAGACCATCCCGTTAACCGCTCGGGCATCGACTTGGAAGAATTAGTTCCAAGTTTTCAACTTGTGTATCCTAGACGGCTTTTTTTCTTTAAATACTAAATTTGGGGATGGAAGATTGAGAATCTTGGACTTCAAGGAAATAAGTAAGATGCTATATCATTGAGCTATGCTCATGTTGGCTATCTTGATCTATCTTGATCGAATTTTATGGACCTTTTTTCTTTGTTTTTTTTTTGAAGCAGACTTTTTTTCTTTGTTACACTATTAATAGAAGCATAATTGTAACAGTGTAGAGAATAAGTTTAGTGAAAGAAGATGCAAGTATTGGTCCAAGCCCATATTCGCCATTATGAGATAAATATAAAATTAAATTTGGCCCATAATTAAATCCTGATCACCCGGAATGAAGCCCATTATTGGGGATACCAGGGCCAGGCCCATATTCACAGGTTAACGTATGGAAGAAATATAAAATTAAATTTGGGATAATCGTAAGTCGGCGTAAATCGTAAATCACATAATTTAAAATATAAACATTCTTAAGAATTAAATAATGGATTTATTTTTAAAAATAGAAGAATTAATTAAGAGCAAAGTATTTAACTATATTTATATATATTTTTAAGGAAAGTATTTAATTATATATTATCTCCAAGAAAAGGTATTTAATTATTTATCTATAAATTTTTTGAACTAATTATATATCTACAAATTGATCGTTAACAATTGTACATGTTGATTAGTCAATTATAAATGATTGACTAATAATTTTTATTACCAACAATAGAAGTACTCCAAGAAAAAAAATTATAAGAAAAAACAAAAAAATTCAAACCATGTAATTTGTGTTTTGTGACTTTTTAATTATTAAAAACGAGTAATAAATTTTATTATTTATAGAAAAAGAATGTATTTTAAATTAAATAAAATCTAAAAGTATAATAAACTAAAATGTTTATGGGCCGAGTGTGGAGGACCGACTCACTACCGTCAAATCTATTTCTGAAATTTTCCTCTAAAAGCATAATGTGGGTTAATACTTAATACTCCATCTCTTACACTACTATATATAAAATGCACAATAAAAAGAAATTCCTCATTTTCTCTATTATTTTGAAGGACAATTTTATCATTCTTAACTCCCCTCTTCAAATTTCACCAATTCTCTTTCTTCGTCGAACTTCATTTATCTTTCTTAATCCTTTCATTATTTTTCCTTCTAATTCACTCGTTCGACTCTTCTATTCTCCACATCCATTTAAATTCTTTACTCAAATTATGATTTACTTAAGTTTATTTGAAATTTATAAAGACGTGGTGAATATTGTGAATATTTAGAAAAAGAGAGAACAAATTAGAAGAGTAAGAAGAGAGAGAGAAATTTCTAAAGATTTTGAGAGATAAAATTAGAGTAATTGAAAGAGAAAAATATTTATATTTAAATACAAAATTACTATTAATTAGCTAGGTAATAGTAATAAAATGATAAATTTCACGTGTATTACTCACCAATAATAAACTTGGGATGCCATTTCTAATATTAGTATTTTTTTTTCTCTAAAAGAAATGGTAGCGCAGGCGTAACATGCAAATTAAAAGTATATTAGATTGATTTTTGTTTGACATGTTGGATATAATTGGTGGAGAAATTAATAATGGTCCATTGTGTACCACAAATAAGACTATGATATCGTTGGGGTACCTTTTTCCAATGGTCCAAAATGAAAATAGGGTAAAAAATATTACATTAAAGTTCTGAAAAGTGCTTCTATCTGTGCATGAAGATTTTGAAGAATATAATTCCTTTGGATTTATCTATGGTTATTATCAAGGGCCATGCCTATTCTTAAATTTGGAAATTTGCTATAACCACACATTTTCTCCCACTCACCCATCACAGGGCAACGCCTGTCATTATATCAATTATTGTTATTCTCATCTCATTCAATTTGGTGGGCTTAATATTCATTAATTACAGGCACCAAAGTTTTTCCATTTAAATTTATTCTCCACATGATCAACTTCATGCATCTTATAAGGTATATGAAGATAACATTGATTTATGAGGTTAAACTTGTTTGAGTTTTTGGGTCATTTCAGAGAATTTTTGTTATGATTTTGACAAATTGTATGGATATAATGTGGTCCAAATGGGGTTAAATATAATGCTCAATTACATGAAAACAGTAATCTATCATCTCGTTTGGATAACCTTTTTTCTGTTCTATGTTTTTAAAAATCAAATTCATCTAATACCCAATTCTTATTATTTTTTTGAATACTCTTTTAAATTCCGTCATTCCCTCTTGCACTTTTTTTTTAAAAAAACCTTTTAATTTATTTTTAACATAGAAAATATATATATATATATATATATTTTTCTTTTTAACAATATATCTCCAGAGGTTGTAAGTTGGATTCCCAATCCGTCTCGTACTAAAAGAAAAAAAGAACATTAAATACTCAACGGTATCTTCTACTTTATTATCTTTAAAAATTTAATAGTACTCATCAAAAGATAGAGGTGAACCCGTAAATACGGGGATAATCATTGGCTAAAAAAACATCGGTCAAAACCCTAAAATAAGGAATAACGTATCTGTATAATACCATATATAATTAATTTTGCTGCTGCAACTATATTCGTAGTACTTCTTCTTCCTTTGCTCTCAACGAACAGTACTCCGCTCGCTTTTTTATTCTTATCGTTATTATTTGAACCAACAAAACAAACAGCAACAACAGCAAGCTTCCCTGCAAGAGAGAGTTGGTTATCAGAGAGAGAAAGAAAAATAAGGAAACGATGTCGTTTGAGGAGACAGAGTTGAGGCTGGGGTTGCCAGGAAATATTATTATTGGGAGTGGAGATCATCAGGTGGCAAGGAAGAGAGGGTTCCATGAGACAGAAACTGAAACAACAACAAAAATGCCACATCATCATCATCATCATTTGAAGCTTACTATTTCAGCTTCCAAGGAAGAATCATCATTTGAGCCCTTGGATCCAGCCAAGCCTCCCCCACCCAAGTAATTGTTAATTAATTACAAATCCAACTGTTTTGCTTTTGCTTTTGCTTTTGATTTCACTCCAAACGTCTTGGGTTAGCAAGGAGATCATAATTATTGTCAATAATCTTCTCCATCGGACTTTAGTCCAGTATATATGGCGCCGGTCCTAGTAAACGAAACAGATAGGTGTCTTTCCTTACATGTTTAAACAAAAGTTTTTCCTTCGCATTTTGGTTACTTTTACTTTTTCGTAAGGCTTCTCGAGGTCCTTTTTCAAGCCCATCTCGAATACGTTGTGGTATTCGTGATTCTGTTAGGACATCAAACTTGTCCAACCTATAAAAGAGGTTTAGAGATCGAACTTACTTGGTTAAAAATATATGTTAATTGCTGTTTAGTTATGTTTGCTTTTACTGGAATATATATTTAATTAGAGATAAAAAAGTGGTATGATTATTAATTAATAACATCGTTGATTGGGTTATAGGGGGGAGGTAGTGGGTTGGCCACCCATAAGATCACACAGAAAGAAGAGGTTGGGCCTGAAGCTGAAGGGAAGCAGATCAGAGGATGAAATTCAAATTAGTGATGAGAAGAAGAATATTGGCAGTGGCAGTGGCAGCTTTGTGAAGGTGAGCCTTGATGGCGCGCCTTATCTCCGCAAACTCGACTTGGCCATCTGCACTGGCTACAACCACCTCTCTCATGCCCTCGCCAAACTCTTTGCCACCTCCTTCACCATTGGGATGAAAGATTTCATGAACGAGACCAAGTTGATAGATCTTTTGAACGCTTCTGATTACGTTCCAACATATCAAGACAAAGATGGCGATTGGATGCTTGTTGGTGACGTTCCATGGCAGTAAGTAATTCTCATTTTCCTTTGCAGAAACCATTTATAAATCTCTGATACACAACTTAATACAACCATATATTTACCCTCGTCCTTCATAAACTTCTACTTGTGATTTGTTTTTAATTTTTGAATGTACGTTATGTTTTTTGCCTCCGAACTTATAAAATACTATAACTAATTGTGCTTCAATGTCAAGGATGTTTGTTGAATCTTGCAAGCGTCTACGCATAATGAAAGGAAAGGAAGCCATTGGACTTGGTAAGATCTTTTTTTTTCCCTTAATTTTCTTTTTTAAGTTCAATATATAACATGCAGAGAATTCGAATATTCTCTTATTTCTTTTTCAAGTACAACAAGTGGGGTGTAGATTCAAACTCACGACCTTTTAATTTGAAATAAATACCTACATCAATTGAACTATGCTTGATCGAGCTATGCTCGTGGGCACCAAACTTGGTAAGATTAAGAGACATCATAAAATAGATATTTTTATTCTCAAATCTAATCATAGAATATTTGTCTTTTTTTTTCTGTATCTTTCACCAAACAAAGCCCTAATAATCTATATTATTAACATGTGGATATTTTTTTTGGTTGTGGGTTTCAGCACCAAGGGCGGTAGAGAAGTGCAATAACTACAAGAGCTAACTTCCCCTTTGATATATTTTCCAAAGCAAATGGAAAGATGGTGTGGTTTGAGGTTTGGTTGGTGTCTTATATTATCAAAGCATACATAATTAGGGTTTGGAATAATGAGAACTAATGTAAAATTAAGGATATTTTTAATGTGAGATTAATTGGCATCTATATATATCAATATAATGTATCATTATTTTATCTTTGTGTGGTTTGTATACAATATGGTCTCTTCTGTAGTAATTAAGTTGTCTTTGTTTGTGTTATATGAAGTTGTTTGATTTAAGTTTAACCAAAAGAAAAATTAAAAATTAAAAACAAGGAAAAATAAATCTCTTTTGGGGCGTTCTAAGGATATTATTATATATATTCATGTTATTGTCCTAAGTGAATTTGGTAGTTTCTTGCACCCTAATACCAGACCTAGCTTTAAGTTGATAATTAACTTTACTATGTTTGAATTCATCTTTTGTTTTATAAATGGTCTTTGACGAAACTACCCATATCATCTCGGGACAAATTAAAGGATTTTCTCCATATCGATGGACGTGTTGTCTCTTATTTAGCCAATATCGACTATATCTTTTTAACTTGACAAATTTCTTTTGTTCTTGCTTTGATATCACTTATTAGGGAGGACAACACAAAACCCTCCACATATTTCTACAATATAGTATGATATTGTCGTCCATTTTAAGTATAGACCTTCATAGCTTCGTTTTTAGTTTCATCCAAAAGGCGTTATACTGATGGAGATATATTGTCCTCCACTTAATAATTAATACTCATGATCTTCTCTTAATTATCTAGCCAATATGAGGCTTTGATCGCAAACTCGACATAAGAAAAGTGAGATGATTTTTATTTATTTATCTATTGAAAATATAAGTCTCCATGTTAAGAGCTCATGTTGTCAAGAATGAGAACTAAAGATAATTACAAAACTTAGGGGAAAGAAAAACAGACTCTACATAGAGGAATTAATTTAACTAAAGATCATATCCTTTCC
>NW_019104526.1:787236-826771 GCF_001995035.1 Momordica charantia
CAGTCTTTGAATCATAACATGCAGTTGCAGAGAGATGTATTTATGTTAATGGACCATTGAGAATGGCCGTTCTTTCAATTTGTCTTCTCAATTTGCCCAATAACACTGTCAAATCAGGTCTCAATCAAAGTTAACATTCGAAATTATAATCCTTGAAATTCATTTCATTCCATATAACTATGATTTAGCATTCTTCAAACCATAGGTAAATGTATTAAAGACGACCAAACTTTCCTCAAATTGTTCTCTAATTTCTTGATGCTTTGCTTAAAATGCTACAGAGGAAGAAAACAGATGAAAACGTTGGCTTATCCCAGATCCAGTTCATTATCATTTGTGTTCTTCATAAATTAATTAATACAGAAACTATCGTAAATGACCCATTTTAGGCATCAGATTGTACTAAAAAATACAAAAAACAAAAGTGTTCAGATTTGTTGTAATTTGAAAAATGAAATTACAATTTTAGACCTTTTTAGGCAACTTACCCAGGCCCAATTCATTCTGCTCCAGTGGCCCAATCTAAGCCCACCCTATTAACAGCAGCCCCATATAGCCCAACTTTATTTATTTATTTATTTTTTCAAATTACGATAAATTACGTTTTTGGTCAGTGGTATGTCTATTGTCCTTAAGTTTCAAAATAGTATATTTTTGTCCCACTTTTTAAATAATTACTTTAATTTAGTTTTGGCATTAGGCTTTCCTAGCCAATTTAAATGCATCGTTTTCAATAATTCTAAATTTAAGAAAATAATAACTAAAAAAAGGGGAGAAAATATTTGTTAACACAACCATACGAAATAAGTATCTCAACAAAAAATTCTCTCTTGGATTATGTTATATCTACATAGATAATGCGTTTTCTTTTCTGTCGAACTATTGAAGAATTGAACATTTGGGGCAATGAAAACTTTTACTACTGCTGAGGCATTTTTGCTTATGTTGTCAATGTGGTTGATTTTGTAGGATCGGAGCTAAGTAGAAAATGAGTTTAATATCTCAAAATGTTACTTCAATTAATTGTATTGAGAAGATTACAAAGGAAAAAACTAGCCGAATTCAATTTTGAGTTCGGAGAATGTGTCAAGATTGAGGGCAAAGCTAAACCCAGTTGGTAGAGAGGATATCAAAAGCCTTGAATTAAGTTTTTGAAGTTTCTCCTTATTCTAGCACAGTTGCATTTATAGCCTTGATCTATTGTTTGCAGCTGGTTCTGATAGTGGCATTGTTAACATCTACAACAGGCAAGAAGAAGCCATTGAAACCCCGTTGAGAATACGATTGTGGGGTATTTTTCACCTGTGTGAAAGTCCAACAATTTTAGGTTTAAATGGGCTATATATATATATATATATATATATATTACACATATGCAGCCGCCTACTACATTGTGGAGATATTATGGTACGAGGAGTACTGTTGTCCTTAACAAGTGGTATCAGAGCCATGGTCTAAACCTAGCTGTGTCGGTGAATCCTCGAGTGCCGAACAAATAAGTAGTGAGCCTCAGAAGGTGTGGTCATAGTGTAATCCATGGGTGTGCTCTATCAAGATATGTCTGGAGCCTTGATAAGAGCAAGCTCTCGTTTCTGATCTTCTAAAGTAGACGGATGAGTAACTACTTGAGGGAGGCTCGGTGGTACTTCATTCGAGAGGAGGATTATTGGATTTGTAAGGTGATTGCAAACAAAGTCCCACATTGGCTAGGAAGGGAGTGATCATGAATATATAGGAGAGGACAATTATCTCGACCTTTTGAGTGGAACAAAAAACAAAGTCGTGATCGCTATGTACATAGTGGAAAATATAAATTACTTTCCTCGGTGGATTCTTATTATTACTCTCATAATTGAAAATAGCTTTCATTTTTTTAATGTTTTTCTGTCGTTAGCTGTTTTACTTTTTGTTTTCGATAATGCGTGTGTGAGAACTGGGAAGAAAAAAGAGTCGCAAAGGCTACAAATAATTGAATGGGTCTAAAGCAATCTATATATTTTAACTTACTTATAGACATAATTATATTTATTTCCATTGAATTGACATGCATAGAAAATATAGAATTAAATTATTTCAAAAGTTATAGTGGCTAAAGAAAATATATTTATAAAACATAAAATAAAACAAAATGACGACGGACTACAGAGGTTACTTAAAATTATGTTCGGACAATTATTGAACGCAAAATGTATTTTCCATTTAAAGAGGAAATACAGGAAATAAAGACTTGTTTGATAATGTTTTTGTTTCTTGTTTTATTTTTTATTTTTTGAAAAGTAGATATATTTGATAATCTATCTTATTTTTCCTTTCTAGAAGTCTGAGACTAAATTTTGAAAAAAAAAAAAAAAGTAGTTTTTCATTTTCGTTGTTTTCATTTTTTGTTTAAGATTATATAATACATTGTGTAATTAACAAATAAAAATCATCATATAACCATCCGTTGGAAGGCTTTCACCAAAAGTATTCCTATTTTTAGTTCTAAAACAATTAGAAAGGAAAACGATGCCAAAAGGATCTAAAATGTCCCATTGACGAGAGTTTTACGTCCGACAGAGCCATACAATTGAAACGACATGTCGGAGAATTGAAGTTAAGCTAAGAGCAGTGTTCAAAATGTCGATGTCGATGAAAATATCGAGGTCCCGATTTTACGGATATGTAGATGTTGATGGATATTTCGGAAAAAATAATGGAAATTGTGGAAATTGATGAAAATTTTTTAATTAGCAAATAAAACTTGAAGTGTAACTTAATTAACTTATAATTGATCACATTTAACCATTAAATGTAAGAATATGACTATTTTACTTATGAAAACGTCGATGTCGATGGAAATATCGAAAAAAAGATTTTTTCCTTTAATGAAGATTGATGAAAATTATTTGAATATGTAAAGTAAACTTTTGACTACTTGTATTTATAATTACCGAGTTGGTTTCCAAACACATTTCTAAGTTCTAATTAACTCTAAATTCTAATTAACTCGTACTTGTTTATTTTTTACCTACTTATCTTTTCAAATTTGAATTCACATTTTTCAAATATATTTTCAAATCAATCATTCATCCAACTTTCCAATCAAATTTACACAATTTTCAAACACCTCAACCTCCTAATTGTGTAATTCATCCAAATTATTTACCAATAGGATCCATATGTGCTTCATATTTTACTCATTCGAGTAACTACCTTCAAAACTTTCTGTCTATGATGAATTGGGAGAACTGTTGTAATTTATATCAAAGTTATAAAAATAATGCACTAGATGCTCCAAAATCATCTTTTTGGTATTAATTAAGTTACCTATTCTACTTCATGTTTCACCACTATTTGTATATAATAATATTTTATTTTTTAAAAATTTTAAGATTATTTCAAATATTTACCTATGTCAATATTTCACATATATTGTTCAATTGTGTAACCAACGACTAGATTGGATTAGAAATTATCAATAAAACAAATTCGAAATCTTATTAGTTATACTTTATACAATATTAAAATGCAAATGTTTTATTGAACAGACTAAGATTACAATCATCAAGTTTATGAGAAATTATAGACCGTAGTGTTATAGTTGGAAGATGATGAAAATAAAATAATCTTAAAAGAAGAAGAGGGAAAAAAAGAAAAAAGATATATGAACATTTTGTTGACATGGGAGGATAATCGACTTTTCCCCCATATATCCGTATCGAACATGTCTGAGGCTTTCGAGATTTTGAACCATGACTGGCTAAGAGTATTACGATAAGATCCCATCCCACACCTGTCTCGCGGAATGTCCATCACCAGAAGAAGGAGCGTGAAACCACGCGCTTTTGGCGCGAGTGGGGAAGAAGCTGCAGTAATGAAGTTTGCAGAGTTGCAGTCCAGCACCAGCCTACTCGTCGCCCCCACTGTGGTGCCCATGCAAAAATCCATTCACAACCGAACCCACCAAACTCTGTCTCTTCCCCCTCAAATCTCAGCGCCTAAAACTCCATTGATTCATCTTAAATTTCTTCTTCTAATTTTTTTATTTTTATGGAAAGCTCTTTTTGATGTTGTTTTTTACTCGAGTTCCTGCTTTAATCAACCACGCGCCACGCCCAGATTTACACATGACTTGTCTTCAGCAGGCATTGGTTCTCGAAGAAGAGCAATGTTTGTGAAATCTTAGCAGTTGGTTGAGAGATGGCTGGAGATGCGTTTCTGATCCCGGTGGAATCTCAGGCTTCGGTGAAGAAGAAGACGAAGAAGAAGACTGTAATTTCCAGGAGCTGGGTTTCGCTGGACCATGAAGGGAGGAGTACTGTTTTGGACGTCGATAAGTATGCGATTATGCAAAGGGTTCAGATTCATGCCAGAGATCTTCGGCTTCTTGATCCTCTCTTATCGTATCCTTCCACTATCTTGGGCAGAGAAAGAGTGATTGTTCTCAATTTGGAGGTAAAATTGTAAAATTCTGCTAATCTAACTTCCTTGAGTTACATCATTAATTTTTTTTTGTTGCTTCACTAATTTGTTGATTTGGTCCAGCACATCAAGTCAATTATCACGGCAGACGAGGTAATAGTTTGTTTATCCTTTTCTTGACTAATTAATTGTCTATTGTTTAAAATTCTCTTTAATTTCTTGGGTTTCTTTAGGCTAATTGGTTTTCATCTGTTTATTTGATGGTGGGGGGTTTTTTTTTTTTTTTTTTCCAAAGTCCTATTTGGGTTTAATAGAGTCCCTGAAAGTGTTTCAAGTTGGCCATCTTAATGGAAGTATTTGCGTGTCAATACTGTTTACAGGATGCACATTGACAAATATGCTACGTTCGACAAACCAAAATCTAAGAGTGGAAAACTAAAATAAGTATTGACCCTTAGTAAAAAATACCATATATAGTAGATATAGAGCTTTATTTATCTGTACCATATGATTCTTCAATAGGGGGCAATTCGCCCTCTTCACTTCGCAGTTTGCAGGATCAACTTTTACAATGTTCAGTTTTTAATTATTTGTCTGTAAATTTTGAGGATGATTAATTTATTATTATTATTATTATTTTCTGTTAGGTGCTGCTTAGAGATCCAATGGATGAAAATGTAGTTCCAATCGTTGAAGAACTGCAGAGACGGTTGCCTTCTACAAGTTCCATTTACCAAGGACAAGGTGAAGAAGAAGAGCCCCCTACCACCCAGAATGAGTTGGCTGAAAATGGTACAGCTTGGTGAAATATTGTCTTTTTGCATTTTCCCCTCGTCTTCAATGATGTCATTTTGTTTTTGGAACTGATAATTATTGCTTGTAATATTCGAAATATTGTTCATAGTAGCTTAAGTATTTCTTCTTCTTCTTCTTCTTCTTCTTCTTTTTTTTGCTTCTAAGTTTTGTCATTTGATGCAGAGTTTCCATTTGAGTTCCGTGCCTTGGAGGTTGCACTAGAAGCAATTTGTAGTTTTCTTGATGCACGTACAAGAGAACTAGAGACTGATACATATCCTGCTTTAGATGAACTGACCTCCAAGGTGAAACTTGTTTGGTTGATTTGTTCTAGCAATTGGATCCTTTTACTTCTTAAACATTAGTTATATCAATGAAACAGAGATAAGCTTTCATTGATATGTTCTGAACTGTCTTCTTTCCTTTACTAGTTAAAGAGCATCGTCGCATGTTTTTGTTGAATTTCTGTCATTTAACTTCCTCCTGCAGCTCAAGTTCTCAAGGGTTTATGATTAATTGGAACTGGTCAGTTTATTAGTGGGTTAGATGCACCGAAGTGTTCAGCTTAAATTTATTTCCATCAAAAGAAATACAACCTTTTCATCGAGATAATTATCTTCAAGGTGCTTTTATGTGTATAGTGACTCGTGTTAGATATCCAATAAATGAATTAAATTTACCAAACTCATTAGCTTAAGCTTTTGGGTTGAGTGGTGGTTTATTCATCCTTAACAGTTCGTATCATATTTACTTTCTAGTAAAAACTTGAAATGTGGATAGGGTATCAGATTCTGAAAAAATGTTTATGATTGATTTCTCTTTTAGCAAGATAGTGATGGAAAGAGTGTAGAAAGAGTGACATGATTCTATTCTCTTTCATTATTCTACTTTAGTTTTATTATTATGGATGGGACATGTGAAATGGACAAGTCATACATGTAATCAGAGCCAGTGCAAACTTTTGGTGATAAACCTTATCAAAGTGAGAAATGCTACATTCATAATTATGATGCTGAAAAATCCAACTAAAGAGGTTCATATATCCTTCTTGGCGAGTAATCGGTCTTATGATGTTCTTGTAACACTTAAAATATATTATAAAATGGTTTTCCTTCAAATGAACTGTTACAAATGTTTACTACCTCCATCTAGAGTTTGATCTGAATTAGGAACCTAATCAATTAATATGTTTACCTGATTTGCAATTAGTCCCCCTTCTTTCTAATCCAAGAAATTTGGCATTTATATGCAGATTAGCAGTCGTAACTTGGACCGAGTGCGCAAACTGAAGAGTGCAATGACAAGGTTGACCAATCGGGTGCAAAAGGTAGTCAATTTTCCGTGGCATCTATAATATGCAGTATGAGATTATGAGCCCTACTTT
Organism: Momordica charantia; assembly: GCF_001995035.1. The sequence goes on from NW_019104526.1 coordinate 793,817, forward strand.
ACTTTCACTGCTCTCGTGTCTTCAACTGATATACCCTCCAAATACTACAACTTAAGGAGATATACAAACTAACAGCCAAAAGAAGTTGCATTGCACTAGCTTCGACCAGATTTGGAATTGTTCTACTCTAGATGGTATATAGGTTCAACATCATGGTTGCTTCTTGTTTATGAGTTCGAATATGAAATTCAATTTTCAGTAGAAGAAGACAACTTCATAAAATAGAGTAGTTTTTTATTACACTTTTTTTTTGAGTGTTCATTGTTCTGAATCTTCAATTCAAACTGTTTGGTTTACAAGTCCTTGCTACCCAAGCTATATTAATTCGATTTTGAGGATTTTGTGAGAGTCCTAATGGGGATAGTTTGGTAATACCTATTACTATATTAGTTAGGGGTGTTATGGTAATTAGTTAGTGGTGAGTTTATTATAAATAGAGGTAGTAGGGATAGGGGTATCTTTTGGGAAATAGTTTATGGCGGAGAACTTAACATAGTTCTTTGGGAGAGAGATAGCCCTCTCGACAGGCTTTTGATATTGTAACTATCCCTGTAATATTGCAATATAGTTATCTAGTTTTGTTCAGTGTATTCAGGATCCTAACAAATTTTTTTCCTCGATATTTACTTCTAAAACATTCAGTAAACGACCAGCTTGTAACTCACCTTTCTCCTTGCAAGTAATATCCGATTGCCACATTTGTAAATATTATCTTAGTTTAATAGAGACAAAATGAGCTAAAAGGAAACACAGTAACTGATCATTCTTGACATAAATATAAGCCAACTAGTCCCCTCAAGAACCACACAAGTGCCAAAAATCCACTTGGAAGATTCAATTCTTGGATTGGGCGGGTTAATCTATCTCCTATTGTTGCTTGCCAAATGAACAGAATATGTAAAGATACCAATAGTGGGCAACTGATATATTTTCCTCCTGCAATTTCTTTAGCTTCTTGGTGATGATGTTATATCATTCTCGATCCAGGTTAGGGATGAACTTGAACAACTTCTGGATGATGACGACGATATGGCGGAACTTTACTTGTCACGAAAAGTAGCCGGAATGTACACCCCTGAAAGTGGCTCCGGGACTCCAAATTGGTTACTTGCTTCTCCTAAAGACTATTATTCAAAGATGTCAAAAACCAGTAGAGCAAGTTTAGCTACAATCCGAGGAGAAAACGATGTTGAGGAACTTGAAATGCTACTCGAGGCATCATCGTTGTCCTTTAACATGATATAACATCCAACGTTTTGAGATTTTTGTAAATTAAGATCTAATCGAGCTTCATACTGAATGTCCTGCAGGCTTATTTTATGCAGATAGAAAGTACATTAAACAAATTAATCACGGTATGAATCAAACTTCAAGCGTGTGTTAACTGTAATTGCTATTCTTATATGATATTTTGCATACGGCATATGAAATACAACTTTCTGATTATGTGGGATTTTTGTGTATTTTGAAATTATCTTCACTTACCAGCTTCGAGAGTACATCGATGACACAGAGGATTACATCAACATTCAGGTAACCTTTCCAACATTGCTGACTACTTTTTAAGACTGTCCCATGCCATTAAAGCTACTTTTTTTTGTGATTTTTACTTGCCGATGTTGAAAATTTAAAATCTACTCATGTCTCTGAATCAAATGCTGTGTCATCTGTTGCAGCTTGACAACCACAGGAATCAACTTATTCAGGTACTATTTCCAAGGCCTAAATCAATCTAATTCCATTTAATTTTCTGTCTCTTCACCTAAAACCTTGGATCTATTAGCTATTGAAGTGGCCAGATTGTTCACTTGATTGATATCTGACCACAAAAAATTCACGTGCAAGAACTGTATCATGTCTTTTCAATTCTCAGAAATGTAATGTTCTATGTGGCAGCTAGAACTCTTTTTGAGCTCTGGGACTGTTTGTTTGTCTATTTATTCTTTAGTGACTGCAATATTTGGAATGAATATCCCGTATACCTGGAAGGAAGATCATGAACACGTATTCAAATGGGTATGAAAATCATATCAGAAACTCTAATTTTTTTGAAACTGTCTTCTGAAGATGCAGTGTTGATGTTTTCATTTCCATGAATTTAGGTGGTCATCGTCACAGGAATAGTTTGTGCATCCATTTACTTGACGCTAAGTTCGTATGCACGGTACAAAGGTCTCGTTGAATCTTGAACGCTATGCTCATAAATTGTTTCCACGGTTTTGAGAAATTATGAACTCAACTCGAGTACAGAATGATTCTTGGAAGTCTGTTGGAGAGGATATGGAACAAGTTATACCTCTATGATATGTTATTAGGAAATTTATAACTTGATACCGAGTTGAGGTTTTCCAGGCATATATTGTATATGGAAGCTATAGCTTACCATTTCTTGTTTTCCTTTTTGTATTTTTTCATGTACAATTATTATTGGAAAATGAATATCAAATAATTCTAAATACGATGTCTTTTTTCGTACTACATTAGATAGCTACCATAAAGTTTGAACTCATTTGCTCTCAGTTCTTTTGAATTTTCTTGGCCCTTTGGACCGGAGCCAAATAGTAGTATAAGTACATTGTTGTAACATTTTTTTCTTCAACGCATTGCTCAACTGGTAAAACGATACAAAATAAGTTACTAAATAAAACATTGAACCAGTTATACTTTCACTTTTCACTCTGCTCCTCTTACTATAACATATTCCTTCACAGACAAATAAATATATTTTGGTAATTATCTGATGTAAAATCAATTTAATAAGTCAAATAATATCATGATACTAAATATTACTTTTTAGAGCCATTTATAATTAAAAACAATAATATATAAAATCAAACTTTTAAGTACAATGGGGTGGAGATTTGGGCTGATATCACTAGAGATGTTCATTTTCCCAACCGGGCCCCATCCTCATGGGGACCCGTCTACATAGGGCGGGGAATCCCGGTTTAAATTCCCCACGGGACAGGGATGGAGAAAGTTTTTTTCCCGTTACCTAAATGGGGACGGGGACGGTGCATCCTCCGTCCCTGTTCCCCGTTTCCCGCCCCACGTCACATTTTTTTAATATATATATACACTAAAAGAATTTTATTATTCTTTCTATACTTATATACTAATAAAATCATATTCTTCTATACCCACCAAATATATAGGGGAGAATTAGACCATGTAAATAAAGTTTTTATGGTTAAAAATTAATTAATTAACTAGAATTTTTCTTAGGAAAAATATTTAATTGAGAAATAATTTTAAAAGTAAACAAATAAACGAGAAAAAAATCCTCATGGGAACCCGATCCCCGTGAAATTTCGTGGGAAATTTAACGGAGATGGGGAATTAAATGGAGGGTGAGGATGGGGACGGGGAAGCCTTTCCCATCCACGTCTCGCCCCACGAACATCCCTAGATATCACTTGAATTCTGTTCACAAATCATATGAATATAAACTTGTAATAATAGAATGTTGAATAATAACACAATTAGTTATAAGTTTAAATTATTTAGAAATTAGAGGATTAAATGGTTGGCAATGTCTCCCTTTCTCTTTCCAAATGACCTTTTAATTGTATATTTATTTATCACCCAAACACAAGATTCAAAAATGGAATATTTAATTGGTAAAAACATCTTAGTGACCCTCCCTGCCAAGCAATCATCTACATTATCTCTCCTCTAACACGTGGAAAGCCATTTTAAAAAATTTTATATTAATCTTTTTTTTTTCCTTGAGAAATCTGCCGCAATGTATTCTAGTTATATGATTATGACTTTCTTTTTTCTTTTTATCGGATCGAGATTCAAATTTACGATCATTTTGATCGAAAATGTTGAATATATAAGAAAAATACAAACAAAATCCTACATTGGATAAGACGAGAAATGATCCATGGTCATATAGTTGAAAACAATTGTACCAAATTTTTTTGGTTCAAACCAAAGAAAAGTCGTTGCATTACTATTATCCTTAAAAAAAATTTATTATAATCTTATAATCCCCCATAAATTTAATTACATCAAGTACGTTAACAAAATATGAATAAAAAAATAGAGATTCCCACATGGAAAAATAGGATGGAAGTTGGAAGCTCCGTTTGGTTGGATAAAAATGTAGCGTTGGGGAAACCCCATCAAATCCTTGTACGGAGCGACCACCATGACCCATTGTTGCATTATAAATTATAAATTTATAAATTTATAATAATTTTTGGATGCTTTCCCTCGCTTCCTTATCCAATTACTCTCCATATCATTAAACTTCCTAAATCTCTCGATAAATTTCATAATCTTTCCTTTTTCATCTCAACCATTTTTTCTTTAAATGAAAGCATAGTCTTGTTTTCCAGAGAAAATCGTACCTAAATCATTCATTATCCGATTGGATGTATTTTTATTTTACGTGATAAATATTTCTTAACATAAGTAAATGATTAAATATCGTCTATTATTTTTTAGTATAATACATAGGAGTGGAGATTTAAACTCACGGTTAATTAGTAAATGTCATCTCCTTCTTCTTCGAAGTTAGGAGATTGAAATACTATTCTCATATATATTTTTTCTATATACATCAGTTAATGTGTTTTAATTTTACCTATGCTTACCAATTTTTTTTTTTTTTGCTTTTGTGATATTTTTATTTATTTTGTAATTATTAGTCTCTAACCTATTAAATACAAATTGAAAAGTTAGAGACTAATAGTCGGATAGTATATGAATTTTTAAAAATATATATATATATTTTATAGGTTAGGAGCTTATTGCACAAAATTAAAAATTCAATAGGAACGTAGCTTTTGTCGATCAAAAAATCGAAAGTTTAAATCCTCGCCCTCACATGATATTGAATAAAAAAAATCAAGAATTAATTAAATACAAAATTGAAAGTTCATTCATTTATTAAACATTATTTTTTAAAGTTCAAAGAACTTAATCGACAAAAATTGAAAGTTCAATGAGTTATTAGATAGAGCCCTAAATGGTGGACCAAACTTGTAATTCTAATTATGCTAGATTTGCATTTTGTTTAGGATTTAATTAAATAAAATACAATTTTTATATATTAACTCTTACCTCTTACCATGTAAATTGAGTTCTCTTGGCATAAGAGCGCTGCTTGTTCTAACAGTCTACTTTAAAAAGCTATCAAAGCCACCAAAAATTGTGGTGTAGCTTCAATTGATGAAAGTATATATCATTGACCAGAAGATTGGTTCAAATTTCCACCAATCCTCACATGTTTTTTTTAACTAAAAACAGTTGACTTTACTATTATTCAAAAGATTTTTTTTAGACGTTGGAGATGTTAGCAAGGGACAACTTCTTATTCCAACTAAAGAATACAAGTCTATGGTACAGTGTTGACTGTTAAGCTAACACGAGCATAGTTCATGAGTAAAATACCTACTCTTTCGTCCTTTCCTTGAGTTGCAAGTTCAAATCTCTAAACTTAAGTTTATTCAACTATAAATTTAAAAAAAAAAAAAAAACTCTCTCACCCATATAGACACAATTGGGATTTAGTAGATTCCCATCCGTTAACCCTCTAAAAAATTGAATTTACATTGAATATAAGAGGAAAAAGTTGAATCTTTTGACCTTATTTTTCGACTCGAAATGGAAGTGGAAGGAAGGCAAAGATAAAAGATAAAGACAAGGGTGTTGTTTTTAAGCATTGAAGAACTGTGGTTTATCTTCTGCGCATTTGCATACAAAATACAATTCACTCTCCCAGTCCCACCTGCTTTAGTTGACCCTCTCTCTCACAACTCCTTTCTTTTCTTTCTTTTTCTTTTCGGCTCTCCAACGAATGAAATGAAAACGTGAAAAACAGAAATAAATGCAATTCATTTTTACCCAAAAAAAAACCTCTCCTCTCGGTTCATGCTCCTTTCAAAGAAACAAAGCCTCCTTCTCTCATTCCTCCATCGATTCCAGATCAATTCTCTTCAATCTCTTCAAATCCAGCAAAACCCCACGTCAAATCCCCTTCAATTTCTCTTACCCCATTTCCCAAATCCTCCCCCCCATACATCTTTCTCTTCAAAATGCTCCCTTTTTTCTGATCTTCGCCCCCCTCTTTTAACTGGGTTTTGCCGTTGCCCCCTTTTCTTTGCTCCCCAATTTTCGCGGCTCTAATGGCGATGCCTCTGTGAGAAAAATGGACGTAAATTTTGGCTACCAACAAATGCCGGTAGCATGCAGGGTTCATCGACGTGGGTGAGGATTTGGGATTTTTGGGCGATGGCGAATCAGGTCGTTAAAGTCAAGAGGGAGGCGATTGCCGCATGCATAACTTGCCCTCTATGTCATAAGCTCTTGAAAGAAGCCACCACCGTATCCGAATGCCTTCACACGTGTGAGTCACTTCTTCATCTCCATTCCTTCAATTTATTGCCTTCTACAATCTTCCCAGTATTCTTTTTTCCTCTGCATTTTCTTCTGCCATTCTTTGACTCTTTTCGATCCTGGCCTGTTATTTGAAGTCTTGGATAAGGATAATATTATATTAGATTATGTTTTCGTTTAGCTAAGTAATTGGTTTTAGGGTAATTAGTTTGTTGATTACTATTTTTCGTTGTATTGTAAGGCTATGAATAGCCTGTTTCATTTGTAATAGTAAGCTTTTGGGGCATATTATTGAATAGAACAGTGTTTGTAGAGAGGTTTTCTCTTCATTTGGGAGTTTGCTCCTTTTGTTCTTGGGATTGGATGGATTTTTCAAGTGTTCTTGGCCATTGACTCCATTCTATAAAATTTGTTGCATCATCATCTTTGTTTTTTAGTGTTAAATTATTGTCAAATTTTGTGTTTCCCGTGAACAATTAGTATAAGGTATCATTTGGCTTTCTTTTTTATTCGGTTCAGTACTGTTTCAATTTCTTTTCGTTTCATATATTTTATAGCTTGATTATGTCTGGAAATTCACACGTATGTGACCTCAGAGTTGCTGTGGATTTGGTGTGGTTTACGTATAGTGTAACAGATTATATGAATTTGGCAGTATAATAATACAGTTTGTGGGTGGCAAAAGGCTCGTGCTTTTTCAAGTGGCTGAGCAAAATTTTTAATTTAGTGGAAGATTTATAGAATGGCGTTTGAATACTTGCATAAATATGAATATATATATACTTCTTGTGTGGCATAATATAGCTTGAAGTTAGAAATAAAAATTGGACAGGAAGTTTAGAGTTTCTACAGAAAGGACTAAACTTTTCTTAAATGGTTAAAAATTCTATTTATGTACCTTTGTTAAATAGCATATTAGCTTTCCAATTAAGATGGCAATATGTGGCATATACGTAACAAAGATGAATAGTTTTGATCTTTCTTTTTCTGGCTAATATCAGTCAAATGAATGTCAATGACTTAATTTCTGGATTTAATCACTGTAGTTGTAAAAAATTATCCAGTTTGCAGGAAGTGCATATATGATAAGATTTCAGATGAAGAACTAGAAAGCTGTCCAGTATGTAACATCGACCTTGGCTGTGTCCCACTGGAGAAATTAAGGTAAGATTTATACTGCATAACGCAATGTCCTGTCAACAATTCCCTCTCGGTCTTTATTTGTGATAATAGTTGCTTGGGACTTTGAATACTGATCTGTGAGTGTGCTATTTTGTAGTTGTTTTTGGTGCTTCGATATTCGTTTTTTTCTCGTATTCTCATAATATAGAGTTTTTAGTAAGAAATAATAATTTGTTGAGCATTTATCTTGAGCATCTAATCACCAGGCCAGACCACAATCTAGAAGATTTGAGGTCCAGAATTTTCCCTAGTAAAAGGAGAAAAGTCAGAACGCCTGAAGTTGCTCCTGTTATACTACCACCAGTTAGAAGAAAGGAAAGGTCACTTTCGTCATTGGTGGTTAATAGTCCTAGAGTGTCAAGTCATGCTACCACGACTGGAAAAAGAACTGCAGCTGCTGCTGTCAGAATTGCTGCTATTTTACGAACACCAAAAGTTCCAAATGAGAAGCGTGTGAAGAAGGAGGATGATTCCGCGGAAGAACGTTCAGAGAGCTCAAGTTCCCTTGAGACGTCAGACAAATTCAATCAGAATAAAAGGCTGGTAAAGGAAGCCAACACAGTCCTATCTTTTTTGCTTCTTCTGAGTTCCAGCTGTTTTATGCTCTAAGTTCAAAGGCTTTTTTTTCCCCATTATGGGAAATTTCTGTTTATTTATAATAACTGCTCTTAATAATGGACTTAGTGCAGGATTCCAGTCCTACCAAATCTACCATGTCTTTGCGAAAGAAAGAAGTGGAGAATGGTGTTGATTCACTGAAAGGAAACGTGGATATCTGGAAACCCTTAAATTATTTAGTAGAAGTTGCAAATAGGAGCAAATGTTTCAAATCTAATTCAGAAGGATTCGAGGCTAAAGTTGAGCCTGCAGATATTGATGGCAGTGAAGCTCAGGCCAGCAAGTCTAGAAATAGGGAAAGCAAACGCAAGAAAAAACGTGAGAATGGAAAAACTAGAACAGACCTGGTATCTCCAGAAACTGAAAGACCTAAGAAATCGCGTAGGGTTCGCCAAAAAAGGGAACCTCTTTTTGGGGACTGCAGCATTACACCCCAGGTTGTGTTGGATGCCACCAGTGCTCGGCATGAAAGAAGAGCTGGGCCGATCTGGCTTTCTCTCATAGCTTCTGAACAGTGAGATACAACACTTGGATCCCTACAAGATGCTCTAATAATATAATACTTAACAAATTGTGATAAATAAGTACTTATGCCTCAACTTTGGTTTCAGGGAAGGAGATGCACCATTGCCGCAAATTCCTGCTAGGTATTTGAGAATAAAGTGAGTTCTTTTTAGCCTCGTTTGATATCAATAGGCTCTGTTTATCATTATCACAGGTGCCATGTAATTTAATTAGCATATAATACCGTGTACATGAGTATCTTTCGTGCCTGTTTCAAATTTTACTGAGTAGATATTAAAAAATTCTGAAAGATTGGAGCTATCTAAAAAATATATTTGCCAAGTTTCTCCAGCTCTTGTGCATGGTCAAGTTTCTCCAGCTCTTGTGCATGGTTATTGTTTTTGAAAGAGAGAATAAGTATTCCCATGCTCGGATGTTGCCTTTCTCGAATTTGCAAAGATAAACACGTGATGGTTTCAGAAACTGAACCGATCTCTTTGTAAGGATATTTGTAAGGATATTTGCAAAAAGAAATAAGAGAAAACTTAGTCCTTGTTTTCTTGTATTTTAGAATAGGGAGGAGCCACAATTGACAATTTAATTGTCATTGGATGACCAATCGTATATCGTAAGCTTCCACCTATTGCTTAAAGTCTCTCATATTGAAACTAGACACTGTAGTCTGGATGTCTAATAAACAAAATCCACAAGAAAAGAGGATTCTTGGTATACATACTTAGAAGCAATGTCGATATTATGATGCTAAAAACCGTTCTAACTTCTACGCACTTGTTTGCTCGTCTCTCTGCGTTTGGGTTTGGAGGAATACCCATGTTGACTAGGAGCTCAAAGTATATTTGGTTATATTTTTTAGTCTTTGTTGCAGGGATGGAAACTTGCCAGTATCATTTGTCCAGAAGTACCTAATGAGAAAGCTGGATCTTTCTAGCGAATCCGAGGTGAAAAAACCCATCCTTTAATTTAGTTGAAATTCTAATTATAAGAGCTTCTCTTTACTCCCACTTTAGTCTTCATATTTATGCAATCTCTACAGCTTAAGATGAAATTTCTGCAATCTCTCTAGCTTATAGTTGATATCCTTATACTTCTGCAATTTATAAGATGAAAAACTTATCGAAGTATTGGACCGTGTTTACATTTTATAGCTTAAGCTTGATGGTTATTTGTGCAGGTTGAAGTCAAGTGTATGGGACATCCAGTAGTTCCCACACTGGATTTGCATAGTTTAGTTGACATGTGGCTACAAACAGCATCAACCTCCGAAAAGATCCCAGCATCGATCGGGTCATCAGCAGAGGATTTCATCATGGTTCTTTACTATGCTAGAAAGATCCCACTCTCTTGATCTTCACCTTCCTTCAAGCTGCTGCCTTCATATCATATACATGCATTAATCTGCATCAAAGGGCCTTCACAAGGTTTGCTCTCTGCCCATCATGGCTTTGGCAGCCTCGATGTGATTGCGGGTAAGAGCAGACCGATGCTGCGAAGCCACGGAAAAGGCCCTGCAGTGTTTCTTCAAACACAGTTGAGTATCCTTTTCTGGGTGCTCAATTTTAATGACTGTATCAATCCAAGTTCCTCTTAGATTTAAGATTCTGTAAGATAGGATTTAAGGATAAACATTGAGAGTAGCAGCTATGGGAGTGGCATATGCGCAAACAAAATTCTTTATACACCCACACCACCAAATGACAATCTCAATTATTTAACCACGTGTGTGTGTGATGAATTTTCTCAAAATGTGTGTTCCCTCAGCAGTTGCTTTTACTCTCTTAAAAGATGTACTTGAATAGCCAAATTATCCTCATCATTCTAATAAAGTTTCATCTCTCCATCTCTCAACTTACTCATTTATTATTGTCCCAAAGTTATTATTTTTTAGAGCCAAAAAGTAGGAAACCTGTCGGTTTTGAGGCTCCATTATTAATTTCCATTTTTGCACATTCAAAAGCTTTGCGGTTTTACATTGCATGAATAGAAGATTTAAGATCAAAACTAAAACAGTAGTTACTTTTTAAGCAATACTTGAGTTAAAAGATTTTTAGAATTGGACAAGCTTGGTAATACAACATTTTTCTTCGGCAACAGTTTCAACAGAACCAAATAAGTAACAAAGGAGACTAAATAAGATGGTTTAATGTGTATGTAAATAGAAATTATTCTATGTAGTGGTACAATATGATTAACAATTTTATAATCATCCATCAGGTACAATGAACAGTTGTATAAATAATTATAATTGCCACTCCACAATGAAAAGGCTAGAAATATTTATAAATAAAATAAAATAGTTATAACTGGCATCAAACTGGAGGTGTGAAACACTCTTTCCTATTTTCAGCACCAATTCTTAACAAAATTCATTTTCTTAAACGAGGAGGAAAGAAAATGTTTGGAATCGAACCACATGTCAACTTTTAGCCTCTCAAACCGAGATTCTCATTGCCAAAGCAAGCATACAACGATAATTGACATATATCTTCAACAAAAGGTTGTGAGATAAATCCCTCACCCCACATATTGTACTAAAAAAACCCAAATTCCCATTTCTTCTCCCTCTTACCTTCCCAACAAAAAAAAACCTTTTATGTTAGTCTGCTGCCCATGAGAGAACTAATGAAAAAAATTAAAAAATACCGTTGTTCTAAAGAACTTTCACAGCCGAAATTCAAGAGCTGCTAAATCTAGATCAGAGAAGGTAAAAGAAAAAAAAAAAAAACCATCACAATCCCTCAAGAACTAAATACAGGTAAAAATCAGCTAAGAAGCACAAGACGCAAACACATGTATCATACATGGTGGCACGTTCCAATAAGTATCGGAGTCTCAAAGTGTCCAACAAATGTCTGTGTATTAAAGTGTTCAACATATGTCGGACACAGACATGGTATCCAAACTAAAGTGTCTATACTTCTAAGGTCAATACAGCTTCAAAGATAATAACTTTGCTTCTACTTAGCATAGATAATAATCAAGAAAAGTTTCAAATAGATTAGCCTCTGCTGATTTTGACTCTACTATAGTTATATCAGCACCAAGAAAATAACTCTACTAAACAATCTAAAATCACACCTACCGAACTAACTTATCGTCCCCTCAGAAAGTATTCACAGTAATCTAATCAACTTCTATGTCAATGTCAAACCAATGTAGCATCAGAATCAAAAACGGCAAATATGACAATAACCATACAGAAACCAGTTATACCACTGAACATAACACAGACACATGAATACGAGGAAAATTCTAATATCTGAACTTCTACAAGTTTATTGAAAAGAAGCAAACAAGAGTAATGAACAATCTTTCAAAATGCTAGGTACAAAAAGCTTCGTTATTGTCCTCCCAAAGTATTCACAGTCAACCCGCTTCTGTGCAAGCCGCTTATGTGGCATAAAAATCAAGACCCAGAACAACTAAGACAATCACCATGTGAAAACCAGCTATATATTCAAGCAACTTCACTTGGGATCCATGATAAAAGCATAACTATCACTTTAACTTTTGTCACATGGGACTCAGAAAGTTGGATAAAGTCGGATCCTTTGGCAAGTGAATCAGAAGTTCTACGCTTTGACTTAAAAGAAAAAAAAAATGTAAATGCTAGATGATACAGCTACTATCCTGGGCCACCCCATGCTTGGCCTTCTAATCCACATCCAAACTCTGCTGATGTATAGTACAACAAGCCGAACATCTGATAAAAAATTGTCAAACCAAAGCGTTTCAAAACCTAACAAACACAAAAACGATTATGCCAAATTTCCTACAGATTACAGCTCAGAATATCCTGTCTAAAATTAGTAAATCATTTGAATCATCTTACAAACCATAGACTGGAAACTATCTACCCTCAACAATCAATTTGAATCATCAAAATCAACTAACTGTACAATACAAAGCAAATGGTGGAATTGAATTTAGAGTCAGCATTATATGAAATCATGTTTTATATGAATATATAAGTAAACCCAGACATTATTTAACTAGATGAAAAGAAAGAATCTTCGGAAACGACATGAAATGCCAGAGATGGTATACATTAACAATTACAAGACACTGAAAACCAAAATTCAGATGCACTATTTGCCATATCTTCCTTTCGAAAATAAAGAACACACCAAACCAAAACATTACAAGCCCCTTCCTCAAAAATCACACCCAAATGAAAGCATTGTGAAGATGAAATCTAGGATTTATCCGAACTAAAAGCAAAACTCTGTATAACGTTAACGTCATTTGAAACTACATGTACAAGCGTATTGAATAGAGAACTAAAGCAGAGCCCTGAAATTTAAGGGGTATAAAAAAATCGTTGCTAAATCAATCAGTGGTATCAAACCGGATTTCCAAGCGATGACTAGAGAGAAACGCTTGGTTCTTTTATGCTCCTTTGAATTTTGAATCGTGGAGCGCGATCTATCACCATTTGAATGACGGAAGCAGCGAGGCAAGATCATGATTCGTAACCTAGCCAAAATATGATTCAGTGAATTCCCTAGACCCGGCTGTAGCCTGCCCGAGTCGGACTGCCGACAACGGAAATCAATCCTCCATCGGCGACTTCTTGTTCGTCCATATACAAATCCTCAGTAACCCTAAAGGCGGCGTGTAGAGAAACAAGAAAAACCCCAATCAAAATCGAAACGAATACATTAAGCGATACATCCGTCAAAACCAAGGCGACAATCGTGACCAATCCAAGCACAGCCAAGACAACTCGATCATCGAGGACACGGTTAAACACCTCCAAGGGCTCGTCCCGGGAGAAATAAAGAAAGAACCAGGCAACGAAGACGATCAAGAAGACAATCAAAGAAACAGGGTGCCAGAGGAGGCTGAGAAAGAGAATGAGAAGGACGATGAAGGTGTAATTGACGCGGAAGTACTTGAGATTGCGCTTACTCCGAATGGTCGCTTCGCCGACGGAGGCAGGGCGGGTGAAGGACGACAGCGGCTGGAAAAGCTGGCGCCACGGCCGTAAACTGCCGTAAACGGAACCGGAGGCGGCTCCGGCGCGCGATAGAAAGGAGGTTTCAGTGAAGCCATATGGAGGTGGCGAAGCAGAGGACATTGCAGACGCAGTAAAACGCAGCAATCGAGCGTCGGCGAGGGGAGAACAGAGAGAAAGAAACGGGTTTTAGAGAGAGAGAGTGGGAGTTTGGAGCCAGCCCTGGGCGTGGGCTTGGTAACGAAAGAATAAAGAATGAGTCAATGGGAAGAGAGAGAGAAGGGTTGCCTTTTATGGACCAATGCGACTATGAGACCGTCAATGTAACTGTGGCGTGGTTCAATTGCACATCCCATAAATTGCCTCTAAGAAAAGAAATAAATAAAATTGAAACTTGCATTATTTTATAGGTTTGAAAATCGAATCGAATTATAATTAAACAAATAACCTAATAAATTTCAAATTTCCTTCTTCTCTCGAAAAAAACCTAATTTCATCTCTCTTCTCTTCGTGTGACCGAGCTTCACAATCTTTTTAGTTGAGGCGAACATTTGAACTGATTTTACGTTCTTAACCAATTGAAATTCGTTAAATTCCACCAAAATTTTCCAATTGCTTCACTTTTACCCATAAGGTACAATTTTTTAGGTTAATAATTTAGTCCCTAAACTTCAGTTTGTAACGATTTAGTTTATGTACTTTCCCTAGAGTAATAATTTAGTTCATAAAGTAATGATTTAGTCTATGTAGTTTAAAATTTGTAACAATTTAATTCCTATCGTAAAATTTTTTTGATTAAAATTAAGTGTCACATTTTATCATATAGAAATTTAATCTTTCTAATTCATAAACATATTTGGTTTCTTTTAAGTTTATCAATCTATACCTACAAGAAACTTAACAAAAAATATTTTACGATAAGGATTAAATCGTTACCAACTTTAAATTACAAGGACTAAATTGTTACATATTAAAATTCAATGACTAAATTGTTACAAATTTGAAAGTACATGGACTAAAGTATTTTTAACTTTTTTTTTTTATAAAGAAAGAATTGGGACAATCTCATTAAATAACCTATGGGGGCATAGAATGTTTGTATCATGCTAAAAGAATGGGGAGGGGCATTTAATACAGTATGAATATTGAAAATAGAAATAAGACGACAGTTTTAAAATGAAAATTATTCCAAATGACATTTTATTTTTTTTAATACAACATGTGGTAAATCAAATGACATAAAATAAATATATATTTATTAAAAATGTCACAAAAATAAATTTTTTTTTTAAGAAGTGATTTCATTAAATTAAGCCACATGGGCAAAATTCGAAGGGAAGTCTCTTTGAACAAGATCTAAAAGCCACGTAGGGAAATTAAACAGCCAAGCATATGTGGCAGAAGGGGAAGTGATCCCCCATTTTGCTAAACCATGGGCAGCACGATTGCATTGACGGGACGAATGGGAAAAGGAAATGAAGGCAAAGCAGCAGGTTAGGGCTTGAATCTCCATCACCCAATTTTGCTCATCTCCTCTTGTGTGTATCTCATTTCGAATCAGTTGAATTGCCAACAAAGAATCAGATTCGACTTCTAAATGGGTGAAATTTGAAGCAGCTGCAAATTTCAGACCCTCCAAGATGCATCTGATTTCTGCAAGAAGAGGCGACAACGGAAATGGAACGCGGATTGAAGTCGCGGCAACCAGAGAACCAGAAGAATCTCTTATGATGCAGCCGAAGCTCGTGGATACGCCCCTACATATGCTTGCAGTTTATAAAATAGTTTTATGTGGATTAGTTTGCAATTTATGACATTTTCATAAAATTTTAAACATAATGTTATATATAAAAATACATATTTCTTTGAACTATTTTTGTAACTCCAAAATTAATATATAGGAACGAAGTTTGTGAAATTGATTATGCTAATATTTAAAACTATTACATGGTATTTCAAAAAAAAAAAACTAATTACATTTTTCACAAGTTCTTTAATTGTACCTATTAGTAATAATGCCAATATTCAGTAATAAGGTAGAATTTGTTTAAAAGATTATGCTATCATGATGTAAGACAAACTAGATGATAGTTCAAAAGAGATGGATGAAAGGGGTGGGGGATAGTAATTGTTTCATCAAAACTTCTAAAATTTTCAAAAGTATCTTTTGTGTTGTAGCCAAAATTGCACTTTTCATAAGCAAAATTTATACCAAAACGCACTCTCTAAAATGGGTTTGAAGTTGAGGTAAAATGGGTGGTTCTGATCGCTCGTGATTGATAAACATATGTATCTTATCTAGTTAACTATGATCAATTATTACTCGAAAAAAAATATGATTATTTGTATTCAGAGAAAATTGTAAACCGTCTCTCACTCGTATTGAATGGGCTCTTCCTATTTCTAGGATGGAAAATTGACAGTATAATCCAAGGGCCCTTCACATACCCTCCACTCCAGACTCCAATCGTTCTTTTCCCCCTTAGGTCAGGCATTATTTCAAATTTCAATTCAATTATAAAAATATTTTATTTGATCGAATTTTAGCCGCAAATAATAATAATAATAATAATAATAATAATAATAATAAGCATGATGAACAATAGTTACAATATCAATTATTTCTGATTTCCGATTATGGTCTGATTTTATTTTTCTTCTCATGGGAACTCTGAGATTTGGGTAATTAGTTTTGGAATTATCTGTTTTGGACACATTATGTCTCCTTCGATTTCTGTATTTTTTAGTATAACATGCGGGAGTGAGGGATCGGACTTACAACCTCTCGACTTGAGATATATGTCAATTACCGTTAAACTATACTTGCTTTTGATAGATTTATGCTGTTACAGTTACAACGGCTACTATTTGCCTTTCCTATATGTGAAGATAAAAAATGTATTGTTCCCATTTCCCCATCTCCCCATCTCCCCATCTCCATTCTTCCATTTTCAGTTCATTTGTACTCTACCGCTTTGCAACTTTCAAATTGCTCCACCCCAATCTCCTCGTTGATAGATCTTCTCCTTTTCAACTGATGTTTCTAATTTAAATGGGCGGGTGGATGCGTTTTTGGTTGGTTACTCTTATATGCTTTTCGGGTCAGCTGGAGGTTTTTTTTTTACTTGGGGGAGGGACTTTCATGTAGCCAACTATTATTCCTAACGATTTTATCAAGAAATCAGTAGAGCTGGGGAAGATGTTCGATATTCCTGTGGATGGTTTCAAGTCCAAGAAGTTGGGACCTATAATTGGTGGCTCCTTCAGGTCTGATCTTTCGGAGGTCATGTTGCATCTAATTATGGACTACTCTTACTCATGATGATGATTATTGGTTTTTTTTTAGTATAAAATGAGGGAATGGAGAGGTTTCAAACTCACAACAATCTCATGGTTGAAGATATATATCAATTATCACTAAGCTATGCTCGCTTTGACATGATGATGATTATTCGTTTGCAAAGAACTCCCCAAAATAGTATTACCGTCATTAATGCTTCTATTTGTGATGGGCTCTATTATTGTTGGGGCTTTATTCTTGAGCTGTCCATAAAGCAATCCTCCTAATTGTGGTTGTGGTTGTGGTTGTTTTCATTATTGTTTCTATTGTAAGGGATCCAGGTTTTGCCATAATAACATCACCTTCTTGACCTCCAATAACGTAAAAGTCGATCATCAACAAGAATACATGTCGTGCAATAAACAAATATATGTCAAGAAAGACGAAACTATTATAAATATTATATAATATTAGATGCCCATAGGTGTCAAAACACAAACAACACCAACACCATAACACATCCCCATTTTCCACCAAGGCTTTGTTTGATGTATTTTTACAGCCTGAAGTTTTGTTTGATGCACGAAGAAAAATATTAGATTTTTTGGTAACAATGAAAGAATATTATTTTTGAAATAGTATGGAAGAGATACAGTAAAAAATATGTAATAGATTTGAAAAAACAAGATGTAATCAGCAAAAGAGAGAAAAAATAGGAAGATGTGACCTAATATATCTTCATGAGGGAAGTTTTTTTTGTTTTGTTTATGATTTTCTTCAACTCTATGTAATTGGTTCACGTATTCTCACTATACTTTGCCAATATTATTAAGGATAATGGTACTATTCGTACCCTATATATCTCCGTTTTGGGCATAGTCCTCGCGGCTTTATTTTTTATTCCACCCAAAACGCCTCATACCAATAGAGATAATTGTCTTTCTCTATATAGCATGTACATGACCCATTTCTCTAACCAAGACTTTGTTTGCACTACTTACAAACTCAACAAATATTTGAATTTGAACCCACTTTCCTTTGGGCGTTGAGAAATAAGAAACATGGAGAGAAAAAAAAAATTTACCGACATATTCCCAAAGGAGCACTCCAGAAAATATAATGAAAATTAAAATTTCTTCGTAATTTACAAAATTCTAAGCCATATCCTAAATTTTCGATTGCATGAATAAGGGTTTATATTTTATTTACGACAACTCGAAATATATACATATATTACGCTATAAATTCTAATCCACATATTTGTTGATAATCCTAGATCTTAATAAATGAGAAGGAAAGAAATTCTATTCCTGAGGTTCCATCTTGCGTGGTGATATTGATATTTACGTAAGTGTTTAAAATTTTGATGACAATTTGAACTAAATTTAACCGGTCGAATATCCTAATTAGCGGTATGTTATCTTGCAACATTTTCATCTGGCGCTGGTGCCATTCGCACGCACGCGGCACGCGGGACGGGTTTATGTTCAGGTGTTACTCACACCACAGTAAGAGTAACGAAGCGAGCGATATTGGTTTCACCTCTCTATACGCAAAAATTCACAAGCTCTCTCTCTGTGTCGCGCCTGCTGCCGAGCCATGGTCTACATTACCTCGTGGGATGAATTCGTCGAGCGTTCTGTGCAGCTGTTCCGTTCCGATCCCAATTCAGTAAGTCATTCGTTCGAAATTCGATACCCTAGATATCGTTTTCTGTTTGATTACTGAGAAATTGATGTCACGAGATGAGAAAATCGATCGCATTGCTGTATTTTCATTCTTCAATCCCCTTCTTTACTGCTGAATTACATGTAACTGAGCAAATCAGCGCCACGGATTTGAATGGTATGAATTGAGCTTAGTCAATTGTGAAGGGCGTTCTAATTCATCGACTAAAATTTTAATTTCAATCTGACTATTTTGGTTTCTGTGACTACTTGCGATAGCGATCTAACAGTTTATTCGTATGTTTCCTTTATTGCCGCTTTCGTCATATTTTGGCTAATTCTAACTTCTACCACCGTTTTCCTTTTCAATCCAACTGGGAATATAGACGCGGTACAACATAAAGTATCGGCACTGCGATGGGAAACTGGTTCTTAAGGTCACTGATAACCGTGAGGTGAGGAATTATTTGTTGTATTCTTCATTAACGTCGTGTGTTTTCCTGATTAGTGATCAGGGTGGGAATTTTGATTATTGACTTCCAACTATATGCATGGCTATGTGGTTCACGTGGCAAACTCTTGGCCTTATGGATATT
The DNA here is from genome assembly GCF_001995035.1 of Momordica charantia. Next base: position 812,987 of record NW_019104526.1, read on the forward strand.
ATACGCCAATGTTTGAAGATGCGTTTGAGTCTTTGATGCTCCTATACCTAAGTAGACTCGTGATCCAGTTTTCGTTCAATCTATGCTTCTCTGAAACTCTGCTTTATCGTTATATAATTTGGATGCCACTATTTTATGCAACCACGAGCTATTAATCTATAAATCAGGACTTGTACAATTATATTTAGTCACTAGTCTGAACCAAAATTTTCACCAATTTTATCAGTTCATTTCATTATATTGACTGAAGATATCACTTCATCATTCTAGCGCTGTAGAAGATTATGATCATCATCATTCATAATCATTTTATGCAACCACGTACCCTCATGATAAACCCAGACAATGAAACGATTTTGTATTGAAATGAAGCTCTGGAAGTTAACCAATTGGCATAAGGTTCTATGTTGAATCCTTATCATCATCAAGATTGTAAATGATTGGAAGGCCCTTTTGATTTAGTTTTTCTTGGGTGGGTTCCCTCTACCCCCGGCATCTAGGTTGTTCCCCCCTCCTCTTTCAAGTTTTTTTTAATATATTCTGTCTCTTATCTTAAAAAAAAAACAGTATCCTCATCAGGATAGTAATTTTTATCTTTTTTTAGAAGCATAAGATCTACTAATTTCCCTTTTTTCTTTTCCCCCCTATTCTCCAGTGTCTCAAGTTCAAGACAGACCAGGCACAGGATGCCAAGAAGATGGAAAAACTCAATAACATATTCTTCACTCTGATGGCCCGGGGCCCTGATGGTATTATTCTTTGAATTTCTCTTTATTAATGGAGCATCTGAATATTCTGTTGAATAACAAACAAATAACCAGTTATTAATCACATGATTTTTTACTCAAATTTTGTTAAGATTTGAATCCTTGTTCTATTTGGATGACGTAAACTATAAATTCTCTAATTGCATGAAAGTCCCATATCCATATACTTGAAGGATGAGTTCACTTCCCTTCTGAATGCAGTTTTACTGTCTTGTGTCCGTGAATGAACATAGACCTGCTTGCCAACTGTCTAAAATTCGCCAAAATGGTTCATGGTGTGCCTGTAGTTCTCACTCCAACTATGATCCAAAAATGCACCTAGCATCCATGGACCATCTTTTTGATATATCCAGGATGGCAGCATATGAATGCTCCAACATGTATAACTAATGTGCACTCAGTTCTACTGATTGGAATTCTCTTATATTTTTGCCTTTTTCTCTTTTGTGAAGTGGATATATCAGAAGTGACGGGCAAAGAACAGGTTGATGCACAGCCAACCAAGAAAGGAAGGGGGAGGAAGCAATGACTTTTCATTGACTACTTCACTAATAGGTTTCACGTACTTCTCTAAACCCATTGATGAGTTATAATCTTTATCTACATGATTTCAGTTAATATTATCGTCTTACTTTTATCAGAGTCAAATAGATTACTAAAGTTCTGCAATGAATTTACCGTATGCTGTTCCCATTTTTCCTAAAAAATTTTGGTGTCTAGTTCTTCTTCTATATTGAGAAACATTTTCACAAGTTTCCACCTCATTACACCGATTTGCTACTATACTTACAGATGTGCTTTCATCTTAGGCCAAAACTTCATTGTATTTAGTTCAATGTAATTGAAGAAATTAACCACCATGGATTGTGGTCATTCAGGGACTTTAGGAGAATGGGTTTTAGCCCATAGTGTCCATTTACCTAGGATACCGCAATCCTACAAGTTTTCTAACAATCTAGGGTCCTAATACTCGTGGATGCAAAAGAAAAAAAATATTTAAGCAATTTGTGTTAGAGCAAGGTCAATGTATGAATGAATACAAGATATTGAATCATCATATGATATAAATTAATGATAACACAGAGACCTTAAGATTTTGTCAATGCTATCTAAATGAGTATTGTCCTGCTGCCATATAAACATGGAGAGGACTCTCTTGTCTATTTCAAATTTCTTTGAATTGTTTACATCTTTCATTGTTTATTACTTCAAATAAAATTCAATTTTGTAAGTAGTGTATTCATCGTTGTTTTTTTTTTTTTTGAGAGAATGTATTCATCGTTGTTGATTGCTTAGCGATCGTATTTTCTTTGATTATCTATTTTATATCAGAAAATCAACAAAAAAGTATTTGGTTGATCCAGAATTGTTAGAAGATGGCAGACATTGCTTTCTTGTGCCTCCTGATTTAGACTTATTAACATGCCTTGCACATCGGACCACTAGACAGCCTACTAAAACCACTTGAGTGCGTGCATATAAAAAAATTTCCCTAACAATGTTTTGGTCTTTAACAAGATGCTCCAACCATCCATTTCAGCTTTATCTTCAAATCTGCATAGATGGAAGGCACCTTCTTTAGTTGCTTTTGGGATGTCTTTCTGGGATTTGTTTCAATTGCTGGAATTTCACACGCCAAGGCAAAGTTTTTCTTATGTTGGAGCTGAACACGAGGTGTTATAGTTATAGATTTGAGTGTCTTCAGGATAGCTTTAGGATAAACATTTTTAGGGGAATCGTTTTTTCAACAAGTCCTTTGGGAAAAGAAAATAGTAGTTAAATGTTTTCTCAAAGAGCACTTGAAAGTTGAAAATGCTTCTGAGGTTTCTTTAAAATTAAAAAATTTTCAAAATTCTGCTTAATTTGTTTTTTTTTTTTAACAAGATACGAAAAATTTTTGATTAAATTTGTTAAAGTCAATTTTAAGATATTGGAAAACTATTTCAAATACACTGCTAGTATTCTGAAGTTGATCGAATTGTTCGGAAAAAATACTGAGAAGAATTATAATGGCTAACGCATTCTCCAAAAGATTCTTTGATGTATAACTTTGCAGTGGCACTTTATAAAAGATGGAAACTATTTCTTAATACTTTCAATGGTGCTATTCTCTCATAGAATCAATCCATGCATAACAAGATCTCTTTTCGTTGAAACTTGGGTATGTGGGTACCTAGGGTCTCCGTCTCATCTTTTTCATTGGCAACAACATTTTTGGGTTAGTTCATGGCTTTAAATTGTTGTAGTTATATATTAAGATGCTAAATATATGCTGCATCATATTAGTTGAAGTACATATAAATTGGTGTAAATATGTCGAGATAGACTTGATACTTAGACATATGACATTACTAAGCATACTCTGAGCGGGTGACAAACATTGGGGTAATCATTCCATCCATTGTTAGGTATATTCAAAATTTAAAAACTCAAACTCACTTTTGATGAGGCAGAAACACCACATCCTTCAACTTTGTTGCTTTTACCTTTGGTTCAAATCTAGGATTCTGTTCCCAAAAAGTACACATATTTTTCTTCTTTAGCATGTGATTTGTCAAGATTGAAGAAAGCTGTTTCAGTCACTGTCAAATGCAATCTTCTTGGCTGCACTAGCCAAGCAAAAACACCACCACTCTTTATTCTGTGGGAAGATAAAGTCTCCTTCCCATATTGGATTTATTATCCATCCATACAGAACTACTGGTTACTGAGTGTGGGCTGCAGTCTGAAGATTCCCTTAAAACAGATGATTATGAACATGATATTGTTGATATTTCAGGGCTTCCTGCTCAATGAAAATGCCACTTTTCCAGGCTTTGTACATTAATGCCCTTGGTCTCATTATCAACACAAAATTATTGATATGGAAGTTATTTGGCTCTCTCTCTACAGAAAATCAACTATAGGCAAATTGATTCCCAAGAAAAGCTAGAAGAAAGGGGTGGAAGATCGTTTGAAAATGAGTAGCTAAGATCTCGATTTAGACATGTATTTTGGCAGGGATGGTTAGATTAGAAAACTTTATGGTTGGAACCATCATCGATACTCAAAAATGTTCTTCAAAGATCCATAGCATTTCTTTTACAAGCCTTTTGGAAGGCCTCCATCTGTAATAACGATCGAACCTAGTCAAGTTAGATTGGTCTATCATCTATCTAGGTCATTTCCCTATATCGTCCCGATTTTATCGGAGGTCCCCGAAGGGACCGTCTAGGTCATTTAGATTGATTAAATCTACCATCCTGCATTTTAATCGAGACTAAAATGTCTCTTAGGCTAACCTAAGAATATTCATAAACACTTCTCTGACAACAGTATGTTTGATCAGAGTGATTATTTTTTTTTCTCCGTTTTCCAATAGCAATATGTCAACTGACTCGATCAATATAGATCTCAGAAGCTTCCAACTTCAATGAAAAATTCTTTGAAACTAGTTTTGCAATTTTTGGGAAAGTTTATGACTTTGTGGATTAAATCCAATGATATTGGAAGAAGGGTTAGATTGGATTCAAAGAATAGCAAGAAAGCCTCCATCTCTCTCTCTCTCAAACCTGTCCTGTCCAACCAAAATCCCAAACACCACCTTTTCCCTTTTGTTGGACCACTTTATTCAAAGGATTCAAAACAAAATGTTTAAATTCATGTGTCTCATTATCTTGTGAAGAAATTCAAACGTTGTATTGTATTTTTCTTTTTCTTTTTTTCCTTTTTCTTTTTTGCCTGTCAGTCAAAGTGAAGTTGTATTTCAATTTCTCACTAGTGGGGTGATATCCAATGCAAATTGAATTGGGGCCAATATTGACCTTTTTTGCCTTTTTTCTAGGGGTATTTGATTAATGCTAGCATGCGAACCAGGCTGAAAATTATTAGTGTTTTTTTTTTTTAGTTAAATTCTGTTTACCTTGCAAATAACTAGTGACATTAAATTTTGAAATTATAGGAACTAAATTAAATTTAAGCTTAAAATATAGAAATTAAACTTTATTATGCTGAGTTGGAGAACTTTTTCCTTATTATTATTTTTTAAAGGTAAGTGGGATGTTCTATCGATCAGGTTGGGGATTATGCTTTCTTAAACCTTTCAACCCTACAAATCATATTTTCATTTTGAAATTTTTATAAAACAAAACCCTTATTTTTAAACCAGTTTAGATCTTCTCTGGATATCCCAATATTTCACTTACTACTATTAATATTGTAATGAAAAGCTTTCTTTACCGGATAAAGTGATCTGCCATACTATTTCTATCAAAGAGTGGCAATTCTTGGAATGTTAAAAAAAAAAAAAAAAATGTCCTAAATCAAATAATGTTTTAATTTTCTGTTAATAGATTGTTAAATAAAATATACAGAAGTTTATACTATATTTTAATTGTGTGCTAATGATATAAATTATTCATACGAAATTATTTAAAAAAATAAGTTAATTAAAAATTGGCAACCTGACATAACTAAAATAAGTTAATTAAAATTTGTCAATTTGAATGTAACTAAACTGGTTAAATCACTCATTTTCAGTTCAAATTTATACCTCATGTTGTACTAAAAAAATAATTAATTTACTAAAAAAAATAATTTAAAGATCTCCATATTGTAGAAAAAAACATTATCAATCAATGGAAGAAATTGAAATTTCAACTAGAGATAAGGTCGAAAGAGTCGAGCCCAAGAAAAGTGTCTAATTTTTTATTAACTTTATACTCTCACTTTTTAGACCGTGTGACACCCATTATCTTAAATTCTCTTTCCAAATTCATATGATTATCTCCCTTTATTCCCAAGCCTTTTCAGTTCTTTTTCTCATTATTATTAACTTGTCTTAATAATTTCCAATCATATTTATAAATCGAAATCATCCTAATTTCTCAACAGGAGCTTAGTTCAACGGTTAATGTATCTTGTTCATTTTCTAAAAGTTGGATGTTCAATTTCTATCTGATGTCCTTTAATAAGTATAAAATAAAAATAAAAAGAGATTCACCCTCAATTTAAATTATAATTCACACGTTTTTCTAATTTAATCAAGATCTCCCATTTTATTTGTAATAGTCTTGATCACACCCTTTTTAAAAATTCAAGACAATTTTATTTTTTGAAAAACATCTATTTTTACTTTTCTTTCTTTTTTTTTTTTGACTAAGGATTTAAAAATTATTTTTAAATATGAAAAATAAAATGAACAGATTACAAACCTTAATTTTAAAACTAAAAAAAAAATTGAAAACAATATTGTTATCCATCCGAGCTTACATTCTTATATTTTAAATGGTACAAATTTTGTAAGTATATGATTCTACATAGTGAGACAAAATATGGGAGTGGAGATTCGAACTTATCTTAATTTTTTTTTCGAATACAAAAAATGGGGTTGAGGGAATTCGAATTTATAATCTCTTGATCAGATACATGTATAAATTACCGTTGAATTAAACTCATATTGACAAAAATATGTATCTTAATCCATTTGAATGATGCGTTTTATTGTTAAGATAGACAAAATTCTAATAATTATGGTATAAGTAGCATCTTTCTTACACAATGCATGTGGAGAGGAAATTATTACTATTAACTCTTTTTAATAATGACCAAAATGGAGGGCTTTTGGAATGCGTATGGAGAGCACTTATGAGGCCAATTAATTTGCAATAATGATAATTCCACTAACTTCCACTGATTATGGTATCATTTAATTATAAAAACTCTCCACTAAATTAAAATAAGTTCATAAAGGCATCTAACTTCCTTGGGAAATTCCCTATACCTACATCTCTTCAAAATATCTCATTTGTTCATACTTTTTTAATATAAAAATATCTTTATTTAAGCACTAAAATTATTCTTACTAACCCAATTCCTCTCTCTCTCCCCCACTCCATTCAGATGGAGGTAGCCTTCTTCCTGTGAGAGAGAGACAGTTGGCTGGATGAGATTAAAATCTTCATTTTTAAATAGTCATCTCTCATCATTAAAAATATATTTAGACATGCACAAAAGTATTTGAAGGACAAATGGAATTATAACTACCTTTGAAGGATACAGGGGTGTACAGAGGTTGAGACTATTCTACGTAGAAATCTGAAAGCAAGGGATTCAATGAAAATCACAGTTGTATTATTTGTTTTTCAATGTTATATGTGTTTAGTTATGTCAGATTTGGTAATTAAATCTCAGTTTAAAAAATTGTTGTTTAGTAATATATTTGAAAATTAGGAATAGTTACAAACTAAATATTTAGTTTAATCTAAAGTTATATTAATTAATTTTTTAACATTTTTTTATGAATTTTGTACCGTTGTTATTTTACAATGTTATATAATTTAGAATACATTATATTTTTACATGTTTTAATTTTAACAAACATGAAATTAGTTTATAATATGAAGTAAATATATTTATCTTAAAAATTTCAAATTATGAATTGGATCACAGAATACGAAAAGAGTTGTAATAAACGAATCTACCAGATCCTGCCTAATGCATATTTACTAAATCTATTTGATTGAGTGAATCTGAAAACAAAAAACAGAATTCGAGTTTCCAACCAAATATGTCCTTAGTTCTCCAACTTGAAGGAGGTGTTTTCTATAACCAACCCAACTCAACCCTGGTCACGTCATCATATTGCTTAAACTTTAAAAATAAAATTCCAAATTAACATAGTTATCAAATAAAAAAGCCGAACTAATGAAACGCAGAGATGCTAAATGAAAACGCTTGGAAAGGTGATCCAAAATGTTGAGGGATGTAAATTTGTAACGTGGACTTTGATCTTGAGCACAATAAAATTTATTAAGAAACAAAATATAAAATATATTTTTTTAGCAAACAAAATAAAAACATTAAAGAATATCAGAACGTCAAAATTATAATAATATTATCAAAAATCAAATCGAACATAACTTAATTGGTTAAGATGTCTATTTACAATTAAAGGTCGTAAGTTCAAATTGGACTCGTTTGGTAATGTCTCATTTTCTCCTTTCTCGTTTTTAATTTTTTTAAAGAAATCAAAACATTTTGCAACTAACTTTATTTATTATTTCTTGTTATTTGGTAACATTCTTTAGAAATTTTGGAACAATCACAAAAAATATATCTCTTTCTTATTCTTATTTTCAATTTGTTTCAAAACATAAACAAAAATATTGTTTTACCATATTTGAATTCATGCAACTAAGAAACGTATTCAAAATTGCAGAACTTGCCTCTCTTTTATTTATTTAATAAATAATAATAATTGAATTTGTTTTGAATTAATGAGGAAAGAAGGTGTTGCAACATTCTGAGTTGGATGACTTTGACTGCGGGAAACAAATACGGAAAAGAGTCAACTATTGTGGGCCCAGTGGGACCCACTTTCCTGTCAGCCGCAAGACATGTCTCTCCGGCCATGATTGCATCAGGTCGAATCTCGGGCCGTAATGCCAATTTTCTTTTTCTTATTTTTTTACATCTTTATTTATTTATGCATATCCAAATTCCACCCAAATATATTCTTTTCAAAATCAAATTTTAGATCATCACATAATTAGTTTCAAACTGGCGTATTAAATTTTTACTTAATGTCGGTATTTTTATCTTGACATAAGTGATTTTATATATAAACATAATAGGATATTTCTTCCTTACACTAGAAAGACAATTTAATATTGGAGATTTCAAGTTAACATAAACTTAGCTTAATGGTAAATGACATATTTTTTTACTAAGAAATCATGAGTTTAATCCAATCGATTAAAACTTGAGTTTTCTAAATTTATGGACAAAATAAGAAAAAGGGTTAGAAAAGTTTGTAGAGGGAGAGAGAGAGTAGAATTTACAAGTGGGATGATGAGTGTGTGTTTGCATGGTGAGAGTGTGTTTGGCAAGTCCAAAAAATGCGGCTCAAAACCAACAAAAATCCAAAAGGAAAAAAAAACAACTAATCAGAAAAAGACAGGTAAAAATATAATACAAATTGGCCCTCAACAGCAAATTTGAAAATTGAAACCGTCTGCCTTTGAAATAAGAGTGAATTTCTTCACAAAAAGACACAAATACCAATACGTGTATTTATCATCCATTTCTCTTCTCTTCAGTCTTCACTCAAGCAATGAGCAATTAGCAAAGCAACTGGCAAACCCCACTCTGTGGGACCCTCCAAAGAAAAACTCCTCTTTCTTTTTTTCTCTCTCTCTCTCTCCCTCTCTCTACTTTCAACTTTCAAATCTGTTTTTCTTTTTCTTTTTCTTTCTCCCATAGAGAATTTCCAAAGCATTTAAATAAGCAAGGTGGGAAAGAGAGTAAGAAAGATGGAAACTTTGTAGTTTTTGCCTCTGGCTTCTTCAGGGGGGTTGGGTTCAGTTCTCTTCTCAAGCCAGACAAAACAAAAACAAAAACAAAAGCCAAAAAAAAAAAAAAAGTCTTCTTTTTCACACTCACCACCAAAATCATGGATCATCAGTTTGTTTAGGGTTTCTGAAACTTACACGCTCTGTGTTTGTTGTTTTTTTCTTCCTTTTCAACTCTTACTCTTGTCCCTGCCTCTGGGTTTCTGTTCTTTTTTTCTTAACAATTTCCCCAACTTCAACTTCTCATGATTCCTTCTCGGATGTTGGCTGCTCTGTTCTTCTGTGGGATGTTTGATTATTTTTTCAGCTAAGCTCTTTTGTTTTTGGGGATCTTTCTTTATCGTTCGTTCTGCTGTTGTAAATTCTGTTTTTATTTTCTTGTTCTCTGTGGGGTTTGCAAATGGAAGAGGTGGAGGAAGCTAACAGAGTAGCTTTAGAGAGCTGCCATGGAGTTCTGAATCTCTTGGCTCAACCTGCAGACCAAATTCAGTTGAGGAATTTAATGGTGGAAACTGGGGAAGCTGTTTTCAAGTTCAGGAAAGTGGTTTCTCTTTTGAATTCTGGTTTGGGTCATGCTAGAGTCAGAAAACTCAACAAGATTTCTCTCCCTTTGCCCCAAAACACCCTCTTGGATTACCCAATTCACCATCTTCCAACCCAAAATCAAAATCTCCACCCTTCTCAGTCTGGTTTGAATGGTAAAGTTTCAACTTTTCTGGGAATCCCAGATTTAGAATTGGGTCCAAATGACAAGAACTTCCTCCAAATTCCCAGACAAGCTCCATCTTTCTTCCCTCAACACCAACAACAACAGAGGATTTTGCCTCAGCAGAAACAGATTAAACAGCAATCAGAAATGATGTTTCTTAGGAACAACAACAGCGGCATGAATCTGAATTTTGACACATCTAACTGCACATTGACAATGTCATCAGCTAGATCTTTCATTTCTTCGTTGAGTATGGACGGGAGCGTGGCGGACGGAAGCTCATTCCACTTGATCGGACCGTCGACGTCGGCCGATAACAAGAGGAAGTTTTCAGGAAGGGGAGGAGATGAGGGGAGCTTGAAATGTGGAAGCACTGGCAAATGCCACTGCTCAAAAAAGAGGTTGGATTGATATCTCTCTTTTTCAATATAAATATTTTGCTGTCCATTGCCGTGAGACTTGCTCAGTGAATTAAGTTCTTTTTGTAGGAAACATAGGGTGAAAAGATCAATCAAAGTGCCTGCTATAAGTAACAAGCTTGCAGATATCCCTTCTGATGATTATTCATGGAGGAAATATGGGCAGAAGCCAATTAAGGGCTCTCCTCATCCCCGGTATAATAAGATTTCAAATCACTTATATCTCTGCATTAGTATAATAATGTCTGTTTTATGCCTAATCCTGCATAGATTTGAGAGTAATGTTCTTACTTGTAATTTCACGATCATGGTTCGTGACCTTTGTCGCGTGCTTAACGATTGGCATTTCGAGTCCAGCTTATAATGGCTTTATTTAGAGTAGCTATTCTTGAAGAGTGGCCAGTTTGTTATATCATGAGATCAAGATGTTCATGTAACAGGATGAATTTACTAGAAAAAGATAAAGGGGCTCTATAGTTTCTATCAATTTCATGAGATTAATATGAAAAGGATCCTCTAACGACTCGAAAGAACGAAAATTTTGGGGATCATCAGATTGAATCAGAGACCTATTTTTGTGCATAGTATAGATTTATCTGTTGGTTGCTCAAAATTACAAATTCTTTTGGCATATAATCCCATTTTTTCATGTTTGCTAATGTGTACCATATGTGATAAGTGAATTTAATACTTGAAACTATAAAATTCAGAGTGAATTGGTGTAGTATGTTGCTACTGCTGCTTGTAGGATTCATTTTCCATTTTCATCTCAGCTCATTAGTTTCTTCTCCTAGTAAACTCGAAACTAGAAACGTCGAACTCGAGAAATTTAGCATTTGAGCAAAAGGGGAAACTGTCCATCTTTGAGGAACTTTGTGAACTAAATTTCTTCTTCTTCTAAATCCGTGCAGGGGTTACTACAAATGCAGCAGCATGAGAGGGTGTCCAGCGAGAAAGCACGTCGAACGGTGCTTAGAAGACCCGTCGATGCTTATCGTAACATACGAAGGAGAACACAATCACCCGAAAATGTCGACTCAATCTGCACACCCTTAGCCTAGAGCCTCAAATTAACCACCCAGTTTGGGATTGGTGTTGGCGCTTCTGTACATATTTTTGGGGCTCAACATTTGAACCAAACTTTTGAGTTTGGAGAGTTTCCTTCCAAAATCAAGCAGGAAGTTATTTAATCCAACACTGCAACTCACATTTCTCTGTAGAATAGCATTTTGTAGAACTGTAACATCTTCTTCTTCTTCTTCATTTTCTTAATCTGGTGAGATTGTGTTGAGGAATGAAAACCTTTGTTCTAATGCAGGTTCTGCCTCTGATTATTGGATGTAAAGATTTCATTTTGAGAAAGTTGGACTTAATTGGGGAAATTTCCTATTTAAATTCTTGAATGGCTCTTCAATGATGAATATTCTCTCTGATTTTGTTTTCTAAACACCCTTTTTTTCTCTGTTCTGTTCTTTTTTTTTTCTAACTTTGAACAAAATTAAAATATATGTCTTGGTTATGTCTTATATACAAACTTGGACAAAAATAGGATTTTCATCTTATTATCTATTAGAGGCGGTTTGATAATCAATTTTAGTTTTAATTTTCTGTTTTTGAAAATGAAACTCATTCCTCACCATTTATTTGCTAGGATTTTCACCTTTCTTCCGACACACCTCTAAATTTCTAGTCAAATTTTAAAAACAAAAATAAAATTTTAAAATTAGGCTTAGATTTTGAAATCGAAAATGAAATCAGTGTTTATAGACTTAATTTTTAAAAACAGAAAATAAAAAATAAAATAGTTATCTAATGTGATCTTTTCAAAGTTAATTTAAAAAAATATATATTTAGTGTTATTTTATTTATTTATTTATTATATTGCCTTTATAGAAAATAACATAGTTTCATGTTAATTTCTATTTTTGCTACCCATATTGAGCTGGGTATCAAATTTGAGGATGCAAAAGCTATTGCTGTAAACATGAGCTTACTTAGTAATAAATGACATCTAATCTTTTTTAAAGTCGGAGGTTCAAATCTTCGTACCTCGTAAAAAAAAAATGAAGGTTTTACTAACATCAATAAGGAAATTTAATAATTGAAACAAATAAAATATATTTTTATATTTATTTAAATATTAATAATTCGTAAAGTAAAGAAATTTTCTCAATCCACCTATTGTACTGAAAAAAGAAAAAATAGTCCCAGTAAAAATTTAGAACCAAACGAACATAATTTAAAGATGGAAAAATTCTCTACTCCCACAATTGTAATATTATGTTATTAAAATAAATAAAGATTTAAAAGAGAAGGGAAACAAATGAATGATGTGAATGAACGGTGATCCAGTAGGTTTGGCATTATTGCAGCTTGACATGCTGTTTCATCCGCTTTGGCTTGTTTGACTTGTCATACTCATATAAAAACAGATATATTTTGCCAGAAAAAAACATATAATTTTGTTCTCTTTTGGGAGATAAGTCTGATCTTATTTATAATCTAGAATTGGAAAAATGCATATCGATTTTGTATCTTTGGAATCTCCACCGATCGAGCGTCAAAGAGACGACCAAGTGTTAAAAATGGCAAGAGACGACCAAGTGGTGGAGTAATTTCAAAAGCATCATTTTTGGAATAAACTTGAAAAAACGCATTTTCAGTTACTTTTATTTAGATTAGCATTATTTTAAAAATAAGTTTTAAAAAAACCTATTTATTATACACCATTTTGAATTGTTTGGGCTTTAGGTCTGGTAAATACTTTGGGCCTGGCATCTGCATCTTTACTGAAAATGGGGGCTGGGATAATTTTGATGAAATATTAGGGCCGCTTGGCAATGGAGTAAAGTGGGCTGAACATTTGCAAGTGTAGCCGGCCCAAATAACTAATTGTAAAAGAGTTATTCTCTTCGGAAGGCTGTTTTAAAAACTTATTTTCACAAATGTCTAAAATTTTTCAATTTTATATTTTTAGATTTCTGCAGTAAATTTTTTTTATAATACCGATTTTACCCTTATTTATTGCATGTATATTTATTATAGTTATTTTTTTTAATCTAAAAGATTTTAATCCCTAAATTGTAATCATATTCTTGATCGTGGGCCCGTAAAAATTTTCAACATTAATCCCTTAATTCACCCATTCAAAATGATATATTCCCATGATTTACCAATATTATTAATTACAAAAGTATCCCAATTCGTCTCTCTCCTTGTGTAATTTCCCATTGGTTGTCGGAAGCCACTACCGTTCAAATACACCCATTGAGTATATACAAGAGTCACAACTATTTAAATATTATAAAATATATATGACTAATCTTTTTGAGTTATAAAATATACAAATATAATCTAAATCTCATATAAACTTGGATATCTTATAATTATCTTCAAATTACTTGCAACTATCTTCTTTAGTTAATACTCTAATTCAAACTAGTTAATACTTACAACAAAATGATTCTAACTAGTTCTATATTTTATCCAATATACCCAACTTGAATCAAACTCACTATAAGATATATCCTCATATATACAATAGTTCACACCTAAATTTT
>NW_019104526.1:826829-899216 GCF_001995035.1 Momordica charantia
TCAGGGTTTTCAACATTGTTCAAATTTGAAATCGAAAACTAGAAGGATATAAACTTTATATGGTGAGACAAAACAAACCATTCGGTTGACGACTAGACAATGGTAAGGATAAACGAATATGAAGGAGAAGCTAGATGGACTACTCCAGCGATGGAGAAGAATGGAGACGGAAACCGGAGACGAAAGAATGCAGACGACGGTCGGAGCGAAGTAGTGGACGAAAACTGAACGACAGAGGAAGAATAATAGTTGAAGGACTGCTCTGGCGATGAAGAAGAACGAAGATGACAACCGGAGAAGAAGGAACGCAGACGACGATCGGAGACGAACGAAGAGACGGAAACAGAACGACCGAGGGAGAAGAACAATCGGAAGGAGGTTTTCAAAAATTTTCAATACTTGAGGATTTTGGGGATTTGATTAGTATTTTGAGGATTTGGTATTTTTTACTTTATAATTAGGTAGGGATTTAAATTGTAACCTCGCAAGTAACTAATTTTGGATTTTAAAAATTAATTAATTTTGAGGTGTAGATACAAAAGGATATAGGATGATAGTTACATCTTAGAGTTGTTTAACGACAAAAGTGTAAATTTTATACATTCAATTCTTTTATGTAATTATAGTCTCTAAATAACCTATCAATGTACTAATTCCATTGTAAAAAGAGACGATTAAGAAATGAGATTAATGCACAATTAGTCTATTTTGGTGGAATCCATTAAAAAAATTACTCCTAGATGGGGGTGTTCAAAAAACCTGACAACCCGACGAACCCAACCCAACCGTTGGGTTGGGTTTAATTAAACCTCGATTTGGGTTGGGTTGGGAATTTCCCAACCTGATCAGGTTGGGTCGGGTCTCGGGTTGGCCCTTAAAAAATTCGGGTTGACCCAACCCAACCCGAATTAGCCTTATTTAATATATATATATATATATAATACATTTATTATCTTCAATCTCAACCATTGGTTGAGTTTTAATCTCAACCCTTTCTTTAACATCTAGGATTTTCACTTCTCCGTCATTTTGACCTCCCTTATTTGATTAATCTCATCCTCAAGTTTTCTCTTATCTCCTCACTCAAGCTTCTTGCTGCACTCATCGCCGTCCCTGCAGTTCCGTCACCACCCACTGCCACCCGCGGCTGCTGCCGCCCTTGCATCCCGGTCGCCGCTGTCTGCTGCCCGCTATACCCGTGGCTGCCACTGACCTTGCGTCTCGTTCCAATCGTTGCCCCTGCACTCGTCGTCTGGTCGCAGACCTCCTTCACCACTGATTTGAAGTAGGGAGGAGGAATGAATCATCTCATTCTTTTCTTTTGACGTACAAGATCTTCCGTCATAGACCTTCTTCACTGCATTTTTTTTTTTTGCTTTATATTCAGTGAGCAGATG
Organism: Momordica charantia; assembly: GCF_001995035.1. The sequence goes on from NW_019104526.1 coordinate 828,227, forward strand.
GTTTTTTTTCTCTCTCTTTTGCTTTATATTTCAAACTGTAAATTTGGGAGATTTGGAAGATTTGGAAAAAAGATCAATCATCTTCTTGATTCTCCTGTTTTAATTTTTTTACACTTTTTTCGTCTAGGTTATAAACAATAAAATTAAAATTAAAAAAAGAAGGGACAAACCGACAACCCAACCCGAAAATTTTAGGTTGGTTTGGTCATCAATTTTTAACCTGTTGATTTCCACATATGGTTGGTCCCAAAAGTACCCCTAACCCGACCGAACCAACCCGTGAACATTCCTACTCCTAGGTGGGATAAAAAATCAAATCAAATATGGAATAAATTTAGAATTCGGCAACTTCCAAATTTTTATTTTGAAATCCCTAAAATCTTGCCGCCATGTAATTTCATGAATTCCCTAATTTTTGTTTTGAAATTCTTAAATCCCTAAAATCTCTAATTTGAAAACCTAAAATCCCTCAGCTTCCAAATTTTTATTTTGAAATCCCTAAAATCTTGCCGCCATGTAATCTCATGAATTCCCTAATTTTTGTTTTGAAATTCTTAAATCCCTAAAATCTCTAATTTGAAAACCTAAAATCCCTCAAACACCACCACACCCACGTAGAAGACTATTGCAACAACGAAGACCTAGAATCCTTTTTCTGTGGCATTTTTCGGTAGAAGACCGCGTGTGAACAAACCACCAATGTTGCACATCTTGCTCACTGTCATTGCTATTTTTCGTAGTACATTTTTTCACTGTTGACGTTACTGCTTTCCCTCGAGACTTTGGTCATTAGACCTTGTTTAAAAAAATCCACAATCAAACCTTGCATATCTACCTCCATCGTCGTCGTCAACTATGTGGTCACTCTTTGCGTATACCCAAGTTCGATAAAGAGATATATTTTTAACAATTATGGGTATATACACAGATTTCCTTTTACTACTATAGATGGTGTAATTTTAACATTCTCGAAAAAAAAATTGAATCTATTAAATAGATGTTTTTTTTATTTACATGGGTCGCTGGTGTTAGCTTGGATTCATATGTATGGTTTAGATATCTGTTGTTTGTTTGTAGAGATACATGATGGTGATGTCTTCTACCGAAGAGATGGGTGTGAGATTTTGAGTTTAATCTTTGTTTTAGTTCTATTTTCTCGGAAGCCCTCAAATGGCTATATAATTGCAAGTTTGGAATTTTTCTATACAATTTATTAATCTTAATTAGCACTTGTTCCTTGGTTATGTGTTTGTTGTACATTCTTTAGCTATTTTGTTGGTAACTATAGTTTTTCATTGATTTTTTTTCCAAATCATAAAAATCATGTTAGGGAGTTGATTAGATTTTGACACAATACTTCAAGGTATATATTGTTTTGGTATATACCATCAACAGTTATATATTATATAAGCTAAAATATTTGAGTATATATGTTGCGTCTCTGCTTAATAGCTAGAGGGTAAGTGCAAGTGCACACTCTCACAAGTAATAATATGTAAATATTCCAAATTCGTCTCTACATGGACTAGTTTTCTTTTAAAAATGAATTTGTAAACTGCTTGAATGAGCAATTGGGTTTGGGATAAAAATTTGGTGAATATATTGGGAAACAAGATTTAAAAACACAAGGATTAAAAAGCCAACCCTCCTACTACTTTTAAGTTCTAAAAAGATGAATTACACCTACCAAATGTGCCTCTAATTATGCTCGATTTATGCAAACTGGTTCAACTTCTATTCCATACCACTTTTGGTTTGTTTAGAAGATTAGACTAGCATTTACATATGTCTATGCAACTCTAGAATCCTAAATAAATCAAATCTCAACTTAGGTAAGAGAGCCTAAGTCTAGGATCTTATTTTAGTTCTTATTTCTATGCAACTTCCCGTTTTACCTTGATGAGATCCGTTTGACTCTAACCTTCTCAGGATTAAATTCAAACTAATGTGATTTAAACAAGTGACTAACAAGAAAATTAACTGGATAAATTGTATCAATCAAGATAAGCAAAGAGAGTGTAATACGCTGTGCTCGCTTATAGATGTAATTTAAAATAGATGAACTAAACCATTCGAATGAGGGTTGAAGAAACAATTTAGCTACTCATGGAAGTGAAAGAAATGAAAACACAAGAGGAGATAACAAAAGAATGCATTTTAATTGAAGTTGGAAAGAAAGTACAAAATGGAACAAATTGAATTGCAATAAAGTAAACAAGAGTAATTGTAGAAAAATTAATTGAAGAACAAAACTTAAAAACTAAAGTTGATAATAAAGTAGAAGGAAGAACAAAAGCATGGAAAAATGAGATGTGATGCTTGAAAGCTCCTTTTGTAGGCCATGGAAGTAATAAGATGTTGAGAAATGCATGGGAGGTTGGAACCAAATGAGGTTGTAGAGATTTTAGGAACTAATAACAAATCTTGGACCAATTACTTGGTCAAAAGTTGTTATTTCCGTTTTAACAATCTAGGTATCGAATGTGGCTGAAGCATTGTGAAACTGAAACTTTCAAAGTAACTTGGTTGGTTCATCCCTCTAGTAAGCTAGAAATTCTGGTATTGCGACGTGCCTGATGCATTGTGATCATCAATCTTCACTTTTACTTACAAAATAAACATATTTACACAAATTAGCCTTCAGTTACCTATAATTGAATTTCAAAGTCCATAATTACAAATTAGGCAAATTTTCCCTAAATTATATGCATGAACATACACTTTTCATCCTAAATAACCCTTAACTAAGCATGCAAATATATTCTTTTTAGCCTTTAATCAAGGCTTATCATACCCCAAACTTAATATTATTTTGCTTGTTCTCAAGCAAAAACAACAATTATCAAATCAATAATAAGCATGCAAAATTCAAGAATAAAGCAAACATCAAGCATAGTCGAGTAATTTGCTCATATGGTGTCTCAAGAGGAACGTCAAAGCTCTAATCCCTACTACTTTTCTCAAACAAAATCATCATAAGCCACATCTGTTTAAAAGATAAAAGCTTTTCAAATTCTTCTATTGTCTAACTCAAAAAACTTTTTCCAAATCCAGTAGAGATTATGCACACTTCCTTTAATGAAAATTTTCTAGCACAAAAATGACTCGAAAAATGGGATAGTCACTGGGATTCTCTAGGCTGGCAACCAATCCGAGCTTGTCGATTAGTGAGTTGCACAAAGTCAAGCTAGATCAAAGTTGCTACCATAAAATTACGAGTATCCCTAAGTGAGGCACTTTTCGTAAATAGTGTGAGAACTGAGTTAAGACAAGCTCCCTTACTTTTATTCTCTCATTTTCTTACATCACATTTTTTTCTTTCACACTTTTGTCTTTCCACTCTTATTTTTATTTTGCCTTTCTTTGCAAAATTTTCTATCTCTTTTCTTCTTTCTTGCTTTCCTTTTTCTTTTGTCACTTTTTTTCCTAAGAACAAACAATTTTCTTGTTTTTCCATAATTTTTCTTACCACTCTTATTTTTTGCTCACTGATATTAATATTCTACTATGCTTGCTTAAGCTACTCCCCCTAAATTTGAAGGAGACAGTGTCATCATTGGTTTAAAGTGTGAAAAATTGTTAGAGATGGTAAAAATTTTTGGCCACTAAAGGACAAGGATCCTCTTAAAAGATTTAAAAAGTTTAAAGGTTAAATCTAAAGAAGCAGAAAATGATTTTATTCTAAAAATAACGTGGCAAATGGTTTATAGCTTGATCCAAGTAGAAGAAAATAAAGCTCATGCATATTCCTAATAATCATCATCGACATGCGAAAAGAACAAGAAGCTACTTAAAGATGGCAAATCCAAGATTTTTCATGCTTAAAATTGATAAGACAAATTGTGCATTCACTTGAAGATTCACAAGAACAAAAGTTTGGTAGCAGTAGTCATTATATGCATGAGAATAGAGACTTCAATTAACACAAAAAACAAAAATTCACAACTTTTGTGTAGCATGCTTCTAGATAAACAAAATCCAAACTAACTACAACCTAACCCTAATCATGTATAACTAATAACTAACCTAGCAACAAAAAATAACAATAGTTCAAACTAAAAATAAGAGAAAGGGGATCAGAAACTCCCCGATTTACTATCATCTTCCTCATTAGAATCATCATCTTGCTGAGGTGGTTGAGAAGTGGAAGCACTACCCAGGTTGATTGGGAGCTTTGGGACATTTGGGTCATATTGTGCCAGATGAGCAGTTAAGCTCTTCACGTGAGTAGTTAAAATTTCTACATGAGCTCGAAAGAGTAGGACCTCTGATTAAGGTGAAGAACTTGTTCCAAGCGGAGTCCAGTGAATATTATGCGAAGGGGTCAACTTCGTTCGGACATAAGAAAAAGCTTGAAGCTTATTAATCGAAGTAATGAGAATTACCCCTGTCGATTTCTCGAACTCTTCAGGATCTATATGGACACCTTGCTTGAGACACAGTCCTATTATCAAACTTAGAAAGAACAACTTACCTGTCGATCGAGTAGCACGATTAAGTATACAATCTCGAATTAGCTGACCATAGTTAACTCCTAGCATCATGCAATACAATAACATGACACACTTTCTTTGAATGGTAGTATCATGTATGGTGGGAAGAAGTCGATTCTTTATTACCCGAAGCCAAATTGTTGCTTCTTCTGAAAGATATTTGGGTGCAAACAAATAGGCTCCTTCATCAGTAACTTCCCACATGGCACTAGGTTTTGCTACGACCTTTAGGGCATCCTCCATTTGACTCAATGAGGGCCCGTCAATCAGCATATTTCCTAATTCTCCTTGCTTTCTTGTGGTCTCATACACATTATTAATATCTTTCTAGTTAAAGCAAACTTGTTTACCTCGAACMGGACCATGTAATTACACTCCAAAGGTAGTGCCGCATAAAATTCTTTCACCACTGAAGTTGCTAAAACCGTAAGGATAGCCATTAACTTTTGCTAAGAACGTCGATTGATCAACTCCTTAATGAAAGGAGGCAACATAGGGTCATCGGTTTGGAATCCACATTCCTGCAATATCCTGCGTGTTTTGAATTTAGTCATATTCTTCTCATAAGCAGCTTGGCTAAGGTTAATGACTCTATGGTGGCTTGGTGGTCTTGGTATAGGTGGTAGGCTGGATTGTTCGACCACTGGATCATCCTCAATCTCTGGCGATGACTGAAACGTCGTCAAACGCGCTAAAGCGACACGTGTCCTAGGCCGAACGGGTGATTCTAGATTGATAGCCCTCGCCGACCTTTTCCTTGTATATTTCTTTGTTCCCCTCGACTCTTCCTCTAATTGCACATCACTATCATCACTATGTAGGGACTCTTCTTCAACCCTCTCATTATCTATTTCTTGGCTTGGAGAGTCTATTGAAACACTCCCTCTACTTCATGATCTCCACTGACAAAATCAGTTGAATTAAAGATTACATCATTCAAGGAACTATGCACATTAATCATTGGCTCAACAAAGCAATCTTTCTCCTGTGCATAATTATTAGGAACTTGAGAACATGGAAATCGAACCTGTGGTGATGTTTCATTTGAAAAAAACTCAACCATGCTAGGGTCGGTCTCAATGCCATTTTCCTTTTCCGTCTCACTTGTGCATATGACCACCTCTTGTAACAAACCAAAGGAGATGCTGATGGCCTACAAACACCCGGAACAGTAGTCTCCGACGTTCGAAATCAACCATCTGATGTGTCATCCGCAGTTTCCTTACCAAAATGTTCATTCGATGTGGCCAACACATTTTCTTACTCCTTTTCAATCTCATTATCAACAAAAATATTTTCTTCCTTAAACATATCCTCGACTAAATCAGTAGATAAGTGAGTAAATTTTACCTTTTTGGAGTGTCCCGCAACCAATTTAGCTTGAGCAAATTTTCGTGTAGAACGGTTCCAATGTGGCAACCGCATAGGAGAATTGTGGATCGAATTGTCCTTATCCTCTTCGTCGGAACTCGATAGCATTATTTTCTGGTTTGAGTCTCTCCTTAATTTTTTCGTTTTGGACTCGAGCCACCATGGATGTCGAATCGCTCCTATATTGTGAGTACTATCACGGACAGTATTTTGTAGGGCTCGACGACGCTCAGCAGAAATTTGGACAACTGCTTCTACAGGTTCGGGTTTGGGCGTAATCAAATCGACCCATTGACTTGTAGTAGGTAGTCGTCGGTGGTGGTGAGCGATGGAGCTGCGTTTTTGGTGAGTGATTGCAAGGGGCGGCCAAAGGGTATTCTTCATCGGATGAATGGAATACCGACGACCCACGAGATAAGACGACGGTGAAGAATCGGAACTCCGGGAGTGAGATAGTGAGGTTTCCATGGTGGAAAGAATAAGGAAGTGATGTGGGGTGGGTCTGCGAAGAAGATGAAGAGAAAAGAAAAAAAAAGTTTGACTTTTGTTTTTAATTATTATTCTTTGTAATTTTTGTTTTTAACAAAACAAATCCTAGTTTTTTTAAAAAATATATGGGTTAAAAAATTGGGCCCATTTTAATTTCAGAAATTAAAAGCACAAAACAAATCTCTCTTTTTATTTTTATTTTTCGAAAACTATTATGTTTTTTTTTTACACACAAATTGTGAAACAAAAAGAAATATAATGGGTTAAATTAAGCTGGGCCTTAATTGTGGTTTTGTTTAACATAATTTTTTTAAAAATACAAATCCAATTAAGAAAACAAAAAACAAAACTCAAATTTCCCTTATTTAACAAGTTTTTAGAAATAACAAGCCTAATTAACTTCTTGAAAATAAAACCCAAAATTTTCTTTTATTAAAATTAAAAAAATGCTAATAAAATTATTTTTCTTTTTTTTACAACATAATTAATTTACAAGGAATTTTTTGGGGAAAAAATATATATTTTGCCTCCTTTAACCATATCGAGGTTCTTGCTCTGCACATGAGAAACAAACAAAAATTGATGTGTTTTTGAATTAAAATAAACTTCAAACAAAAATAAAATAATTCACAAAAGGGTGTCATTCCAATCAAGCTCATTCGACCTCTCTTCTTCTACTGTCATGTCGCGGTTTCTCTTCTTCAAAGCACAATATGCTTCAAGGTTCAGTTTGAGAGGGAGTTGACTTACTTGTATGAATTTGTTCTTTTAAAAGTGGAATTTTGGTTGTTGCTTCTGCATAAAATTCTTCATCTGAACCTACCTCATCTTCTCTTATTTCTTCCTCCATTTTATCCTTGAAAGGTGTGGTCAACTCTCCCTTCTTTATATCTTGATTTGTATCCAAAGAAAGTCGAGGGAAAGAAAAAAGCGGTCCAATATTGAGAGGTGATGGGTTTTGGTCCTTTGCAACTTTATGCTCAATTACCTGTACTGGTTGCTTTTGTTCAACTTCCTTATAATTCCCTACCTCGTTCATCACATTAGGGGATGGTGGGTCATCGTTGTCTACTAGGAGCTCCGTTTTGTCATGTTCGAGCTCACTCCATACGCTTATTGCCTCACTTTGCTCCCCTTCTTGCTTTGGGATCTCCACATTGTTAGGACAAGTTGCTTTGGGATCTATCATGTTGCGTACTGTTGCATCATTTCTCGCCATAAAATCTATCATCGTCTTTTTAAGGCAAGAAATTACCAACGATTGTAATTGCTTTAGATCCCATGGTTGATCGTACTCCTGCTGAGGTTGTATCGGGAATTCTTGTGGGAATGCATGCTCATAAGGATAGCTACTTTCAAGTTGTTGATCTCCCCACAAGAAATTCCAATGATCCCTCCACTCTTGGTTGTAAGAATTTGAATAAGGCGCGAATTCTTGTTGAATCCTTGGTGGATTTGGATAATAAAGAGATGTAGGATTAGATGGATAATATTCAAATGAATGACTGTTATCACCACAATATGAACAAAAAAAAATTGATTAACAGGAGTTATGAACGAGCTACTTCCCATTGGTAGAAAAAATTGAGGATCCATTTCAATCACTCCTACTAGCTATTTGTTCAATACAAGTAACCTCTCCTAATTTTCATTTCCTTCTCTTTTTTGGATTTTCGCTTGTTGTTGTTGTTATTTTATTATTTTATTTTTTTGAGTCTCAGTTCATGCTTTAACCTCTTGCAATTTTTTTCGATCTTGGGATCGTATGGAAGCAAGTGTTGATTTGTGCTCGTGCACTAATTCTCACTTTTGAGGTTAGATAATGAGATATTTTTAGAACAAAAACGATGAAGTGATCGCACAGAAAAACAGTTCAAAGAATGAAATTAAAACAAAAACAAAGTCTTCGGCAACTGTGCCAAAAACTTGCTGCAAATCTGCTTAATAGCTAGAGGGTAAGTGCAAGTGCACACCGTCACGAGTAATAATATGAAAATATTCCAAGTTCGTCTCCACAGAGACTAATTTTCTTTTAAAAATAAATTTGTAAACTGTTTGAATGAGCAATTGGGTTTGGGATAAAAATTTGGTGAATATGTTGGGAAACACGATTTAAAAACACAAGAATTAAAAAGTCAAACCGCCTACTACTGGTTAGTTCTAAAAAGATGAATTACACCTACTAAATGTACCTGTAATGATGCTCGATTTTATGCAAACTGGTTCAACTCCTATTCCATACCATTTTTGGTTTGTTTAGAAGCTTAGGCTAGCGTTTACATATGTGTCTATGCAACTCTAGAATCCTAAATAAATCAAATCCCAACTTACGTTTAACGGGTAAGAGAGTCTATGTCTAGGATCTTGTTTTAGTTCTTATTTCTAAGTAACTTACTGTTTATCATAATTAAATTCAAACTAATGTAATTTAAACAAGTGCCCAACAAGAAAATCAACTAAGATAAATTGTATCAATCAAGATAAGTAAAGAGAGCGTAATACGATGTGCTCACTTATAGATGTAATTTAAAATAGATGAACTAAACCATTTGTATGAGGGTTGAAGAAACAATTTAGCTACACATGGAAGTGAAAGAAATGAAAACACAAGAGGAGATAACAAAAGAATGCATTTTAATTGAAGTTGGAAAGAAAGTACAAAATGGAACAAATTGAATTGCAACAAAATAAACAAGAGTAATTGCAAAAAAATTAATTGAAGAACAAAACTTAAAAACGAAAGTTGATAGTAAAGTAGAATGAATGACAAAAGCGTGGAAAAATGAGATGTAATGTCTGGAAGCTCCTTTTATAGGCCATGGAGGTAACAAGATGTCGAGAAAGACATGGGAGGTTGGAACCAAATAAATGGGGTTGTAGATATTTTAGGAACTAATAATAAATCTTGGACCAATTACTTGGTCAAAAGTTGTTATTCCCGTTTTGACAATCTAGACATCGAATTTGGCTGAAACATTATGAAGCTGGAACTTTTAAAGTAATTTGGTTGGCTCATTCCTCTAGTAAGCTAGAAATTCTGGTCCTGCGATGTGCCTGACGTATTATGATCGTCAATCTTCACTTTTCCTTACAAAATAAACAGATTTACACAAATTAGCCTTCATTCACCTATAAATGAATTCCAAAGTCCCTAATGACAAATTATGCAAATTTTCCCTAAATTATATGCATGAACATGTACTTTTCATCCTAAATAACACTTATCTAAGCATGCAAATGAGATACAAATATATTATATAATGGTAGTTGGAATATATTCTATAAGTATATAACAATAAAAAATATATATTATATAACCATTTAGAAGAGTATATGTTTATCAAAAAGGGTGGAGAAAAAGAAGTCGGAAAAAAAAAATCAGTGAGAGAGAATTTTTTTAAATTTTGATTACAAAAGGAAGGATGCAGTAGTAATTGTGATACGAGAAAAACCTGAGATTTTTTTTAGGTTGGGTCAAGAGAGAGATTTGAAATACAAATATAGAAAAATTTTGTTAAAAATCAAATTTGATCAGGTAAATAAAAAACAAACTTAATAAAATAAAACAGTAATAATTGAGGGCAATTTTGGAATTAATATAATTTTAAAATTTAAGAATCCTATGTAAAAATTTGAAAACATAGTTTCTAAAATGAAACATTAAAGAGATTCTCTTAAGAAATAAATATTTTCTTAGATAGTAATTACATAAATGTCTAAAATCTATAAAATTTACAATTTTATCGATAGTTGGGCCTGTTGAAAAGAAGCCTATTTTCAAATTACTAAATTATCCCTATAGACGTATTTTTTATAAGCAAATAAAAAATAATTGGGTAAAATACATTTTTTGTCCCTAAGTTTTGAGGTAAGTGTCTTTGTGATCTCTGTTTCAAAATGGACGCTTTTGGTCGGGAAGCTTGGAGTAGTGTTTATTTTGGTATTTAAAATTTCAAAATATTTTTTGTCTTTGAGGCTTGAGAAATAGTTTTAAATAGTCGCTGAAGTTATTTGACCATTAGTTCATTAACATTAAAATGACATGACAGTTAAGTTGTTAATTTGATAAATATATTAATTTAGTAATATATCTGTGGGTGAACAGGACTTTCTCACTCTTTCCCTCTTCTTTTCTCTCTCCTCCTTTTTCCCTTCCTTTTCCTCGTCCAACGACCTTCACCATTTCCGTCGTCTAATCGACACCATCGTGTCACCTTGGAATTGGTCGCCAACCCTTCCTCTTCCAAATCTAAAAGAGGAAAATCCTCTTCCAGATCGGGAAGGAAACCCCTTACAAGAGACTTCCTCTTCACGAAGAGGAAGTGGAAGAGTCTTCCTCTTCACGAAGAGGAACCATATCTAGAATAGGAAGTAGGCGGCATTTGGTTCACAGGCAACGACTGTCTAACGCTAGCGATTGCAGCGAAGGTAAAGCTACGGTGATGAGTCTAAATTACTTGTCAAAAATTTAATGGTAAGGATGACAAGGTTATTCCTCATTGTTGAGGAGTCAAATGTAAATAGATCAAACTCTGATATCAAAATATAAATTCTGTAATCCTAACCATATGAAAACAAAATAGATTCTCTAAGCGAAACTAAAATCATTATTTACCTCTAGGAATTGTTGATTAGAGGTTCGGATGGAGAACCCTTATTGTCTCTACATCCTTGATGCTATATTTCGTTTAAGAGAGTAGGCTTAGGGACCAAATGCTTACACACCTTTAATTATATATTGTATATCAAATATATACATTGTATATTAAATATATACCGTATATAAAATATAATGTTCCAATAACATTAAATAACCTTGGATCTTAGTTTATTAGAATACGCATATTGCAAAGAAATAATAAAATAATTCTTTATTAAATAAATAATTTGTTCATTAATTACAAATACAAGCACTTTTAATTGCTCCCCACTAAAATTTCAACTGTCCAGCGAAGATTGTGTAAGAAGCTGAAAAGTGAATTGTCCCCGAAGATAAAGCTTTGTTGCTAGAAGATCTATCATGATCTTATCCCTACCATGACAAATCTCAGAAAAAAAGGAATAAATTCGCAGTGGTCTCTCTTCCCATCAACGGTTTTAACATGTAGGACGAAGAATGAACTGACATGGCACTCGAGATTGCAAGGAAAGCTTGCGAAGAAGGAATTTCAGCTTGCTGGATCGCTGATTCTTCTCCTCCATGGCTGATCGATTTATCTGCCTATGACTGTACTAGTCATTTAGTTCTGTTTTTTTTTTACTCCCTTCTAAGATATATATATATATATATATATATATAATAAAAACATTATAAAAATGGTAATAAAAATAGTTATAAATATAGAAGGGAAAAAAAGTAGAACTGATACCAATGAGTAATTATTATGATTATGGTAAACAAGTTGAACCATTTACGGGGATCAATTTACTTCAATCGTCCATTATATAAACAAAATATTTGTATTAAAGTCAATGGATTATTATTATTATTTATTTTTTGGAAGACATTGGAGGATTCTTTTTATATTATACTTACAATTTTTTAAAGAAAATAGTTGAAGAAAATTATTCTTATGACAAGCTGTCAAACAATACACAAGTCTCTCGAATATATCTATTTGCAGTAATTGTTGCATCTTATCTTAGTTTTATAATTATATTACTTGGAAATATTAAAATACACTTTTTATTTATACTGTGAGGGAGATTAGTGCATCGATGCTTGGTATTTATAAAGAGAGTGTAAGATCACGTAGGCTTCACACAATATTTTTTTAAAACAATTAAACAAGTAACTTTTGTTGGATAGTTTTTTATTTCTTGTCTATGGTTTTCAATTTTTTAGAAATATAATTGTTTCATAACTGTTATTGTTCTCATTTTTTATTTTTCTAAAATGCTTCCAAAATTATTTTTAAATTTTAGAAAGAGGCACTTGCGATGATGATTAAACAAAAAGGTAAAATAACACATTTAGTATCTACATTTAGTTTTTGCAAACATTATAATTTTTCTTTATAAAAATGGAGGTGCAAAATGTAAAAGGTCAAATTTACCCTGGAATTCCAAAACATTAATAACATTGATAATATACTTAATATACCTCTTAATTATCACTGATAGAATGACTGTGATATTTATTATATTTTTTATATAATTAATTTACCACTGAGATATATATATATAGACTTTTGATATACTTTTTGATATATCATTGATGTACCACCGATGTAATTTCTTTTATGATTATATGATTTACTATTAATAAATGTCTGATGTGTACTTGGTATATATTTGATATATCATTATTGCACTATTGATATACAACTAATTTATTTCTAATATAACTATGATATCTACTAATATAAGTTCTGATATGATTATATAATTTAACATTCATTTATCACGATATATACTTGATATATCACCGATATACTATTGATATACTTTTGAGATAATTTCTTATATGATTATATGATTCACACTGAATGAATTCTCCTATATACTTCTGATTTGAGTAAGAGTTAGTATTTATATTTTGAGTAAGGGTAAATATGTATATTATTAGAAAGGAAAGCAGAGATGGATCGTTCAGATTCAGATAATTATTACAAATTGAAAAAGACAGGTCAAGACAATCTTTTGTTCAAGACTCAATAATACAATATGTTGGATTGTGTAGGACAAATTGTTGACATGTGGATTAATAGTTAACAACGGATGAAATTGAAGGGAAACACAAACCCAAACGCATGAATTTGTGTTATGAGAAAACAAAGTAAAAGAGAGAGAAAAGTAAGGAACAAAAGAGAATTAGTGAGAAGAAGCCCTAAACAGGAAAGGGGAAGATGATGTTGGTCAGAGAGTAGGAATGTTCATGGGTTGAATTGAGTCGGGTTAGAAGTATTTTTGGGACGAATCCGAATTTTCGGATTAGCCATATGTTGAAACCAACAGGTCTAAAATCGATGGCCAACCCAACCCAACCCAACCCAAAAATTTCGGGTTGGGTCGGATTGGGTTATTGTCGGGTTATTACTTTTTTTTTTTCTCTCCCATGTACTTTTCTAACCTCAAGGATACAAAAGGGTTCATGGGTAAGCATCAAAAACTTGTTTCTACTCTATGCAATTATGTAGCAGAAATATAAAACAAAAGAAGAACTGAAGTGTTGACCCTGCGACGACGACGTTGGGCTGCGACAGAAGTTGCTACGAAGGCGGTGGCAACGGAAACTGCAATAGGCTCGATGGAAGTTGCAGCAGTGGGCAGCGACAGTGACGGGAGCTACGAAGACGAGCGATGACAGGGGCTGCGAAGGCAGACGTCAATGAGAGCTTGAATGAGGAAAGAAAATGGAGGAAGGAGGCCTTGAGAGAAAGTTGAGTGAAACTGAGATTTAAAATGAAAAGATGAGAAAACTCTAACCTACAATAATCAAGGGTTAGGATTAAAACTAATGTAGGACTAAGATTGAAGATAAAAAATGGTTATATATTTATTATTTAAAATATATAAATAGATAAAAAGGTATTACCAGGTTGAGTCGGGTTGACCCGAAAATTTATGGTCGAACTCGAGCCTCGACCCAACCGGATTGGACATTTCACAACCCAACCTGAATCGGAGATTAATTGAACCCAACCCAACTTTAAGTTGGATTTGTCAAGTCATCAGATTTTTTGAACACCCCATCGAAAAGAAAAGGGCCCAGGGTCGAAAGAAGATATGGCGAGGGTGAAAAGGGTGGAGGAGGAATCCGTGAAGGAGGTGGCGATGTTGCTCATTCTCGAGCTCTAATAAACAATTAGGGTCCAGCACCATCGCGGCTAGATATGAATAATAATAGGAAAGGGCAGAATTGGAATAATGAAAACTTTGAAAATAGTAATTCTAACATTTTGCTATATTTGCAAATTTTAAAACTAGCTGATATCTTTTTAAATATATAAAATGTTTAAGCTACCCAATGCAATAACCCTTTCGAAACAACAAAATCAATTTTTTTTTCTTTTATTCCTATTTCTATTTTTTTCCCTTTCTCAAAACATAGATAAAAAGTATTATTTTATCATTTTGTATTTTTAAAATTCACAATATTGTATATTTAATTTGAAAATTTTCATATAAAATTTAAAATTTTTTAATCTAAAATCTTAGAGAACAAGAAAGGATTACCAAACATATTTTTATAAATAATAAAAAGTAAAATAACTATCCCAAATATCTCCTATGATATTGGTCGTTTTGAACCTAACTCTCACGACTTTCTTTTCGTTTAACCCATAAAGTTTCATACCAATTGAGATAATTGTCTCCATTTATATACATCATCACTACTAGAAATATGATCTTCCATGACAGTTGTGAACAGTAAAAGAGTTTGGAGGAAAAAAACTGTAATAAATGATTGGGACGTGTTTTTGGCGGGAAAAAAGCAACTTTTCGGATTTTGAGTTTTATGACAGTTAAAAATTGTCATGAAAACCGAATTTACAATGACAATGAAAAACTGTCACGAAATAGTGGATGCGTGATTTTAGAGGGAAAAACCGTCAATTTACGAAAATTTTCATGCTTTATGATAGTTTATAATTGTTGAGAAAAATAAAAAAATTTCAAGTATTCCATGACAATTACCTAGACCGTCTTGAGAATCTATAACATACAAAAAGTGTCACAAATGATTTTTTGAGCGCATTTCATTTATGTCGGAAAAACTACAACTTTGTTAATGATATTAATTATTTCGGGATTGTTCGGTTGCATCGAGTATAGATTTATGCTTAATATGTTTCCCAAAATACTCCATGAAACAAGTAGAAAATGGTATTTGGTATAGTGGTATGCTTATTCTGCGTAATTATGCCCTTCCTCTCTTCGGTCCCGATTTTGAGCCCTATGGATTTAAATTATTTTTTCAACCCTTTATTATTATATTTTTGTAAAAATAATTGGAAGTTGATTCTAGTTTCACCAAGGATTTCGTAAACAAAATATTCATATTTAAATTATACTCGAGTTTTTTTTTATTGGAATGAAAGGTAGTCAACTTTAATCGAATGCTTAGGAATTAATTTTGGTTTAAATTTGAACTAGTTAGATTTGTTGGAGACTATTTATTGTCGGTCACGTGTCGGCAAGAAAGGTATTGTTATTTAATAATATCTTATATCATGATACCCTATGGAAGTCTCTTCGTGTCGGAATGTTTTGACGAGCTAAACTGTTCACTATGCTTTATCGACCGACCTAGAAGGTTAGAGCCGACCGACCTACAATTTTTCATGATAGTTAAAACTGGCAATATTGACTGTTAAAACTATCACTATAAAAGTTTTCATGACAATTATAAATAGTCGTTGTTAAATTTTTCTTGACGTTTGTAATCAGTCGTTAAAAAAAATTCATGTCAATCTTGAATTGTCATTAAATACTACTTCACGACAATTATAAACAGTTGTTACAAAATAATTCGAAACATTTATAAACTGTCGTCTTTGGGTCTTTATTTACAAGAGGATAAAATATTTGATTGTTTTAGTGACAATTATAAATTGTAATTAAATGACTTTCTGTGACATTTATTAATTGTGATGGAAAATCTATTCCTGACAAAGTATAACTTGTAAATGCATTGATGACAATTTTTCAAAATTGTCATCTTCTTGTCTTTCTTGACGTCTTAATAGATGACAATTAGATAACTGTCATGAATTATGTTAATGACAGATTTTAACTGTCATTGAGCGTCGACTTTCTACTAGTGCATGGATCACTCTCTTCCCTAGCCAATGTGTGACTTTGTTTGCACTCTTTTAAAAACCCAACAATCCTACCCTCGAATAAGTACCACCGGGAGCATCCCTTCGAGTAGTCAATCATCTGTCCACTCTCGAACTACAATGAGAGTTTGCTCTTTCCAAATATCCAAGTGGATAGAGCACAACTATGGGTAAAGATGTTCATTTTTCCATGGGCCCCGTCGTCACGGCGGCGGATAATCCTTGTTTAAATTCCCTATGAGGTGGGGCTGGGGAAAAAATTTCCCCACCACCTAAATGGGGATGAGGAACGTATTTTGTTTTCTACTCTGCATCATTTTTTCGTAATATTTATATATATACACACACTGAAATAATTGTACTATTCTCTTTTTATATATATGTACTAAAAAACTCGATGTATTCTTCTCTCTCCCTCTCTCTCTATATATTTATTTATTTGTGAGAATTAAACCTTAGAAATTAAGCAATTAAATGAAATTTTCTTTAATAAAAAAATTTATTGAAAAAGAAATTTAAAAAAGGAAACGGGAACCCGCCCCCTCCGATCCTCATAGAACTTCGTGGGGATGAGGAATTAAATGGGGGTGGGGATGGGGAAGCCTTCCCCTTCCCCGCCCCATGAATATCCCTAACCACGGATTACAATATGACTACATCTTTCGAGGCTCATCACTTTTTTGTTCGGCACTTAAGTATTTCTCTCACATAGATAGGTTTTTATTTTTACCATTTCTCTAATACCACTCGTTAAGGTCAATAGTACATCAAGTATCCCAAATATCTCCATAATGGTATAATATTATCCGCTTTAGACATAACCCTCACCACTTTGTTTTTTATTTCACCCAAAAGGTTTCATTCCTGTTGTGCAAAATTATACTAATAACCACTGCTTATTTTATAAAACAATATTATTCAACATCCAGATAAATCTACCAAGCAATATTAACACTAAATCAAGTATATAAGGGAAGAGAAGACGATCCCAAAATTTATAGTGGTTCGATCAATGTGGTCTACATCCACTGTGCAAGGTGAGAGCAAAACTTCTATTAGTTTCAACATCCAAGAACAATACAAACGGAAGAGGGAGAGTAACAAATCCAAATTCTCAAGCAAAAAAATACCACTGGAGCAACTGAAGAAGCGAGAAACACAAGAAGAAGAGAAAAATTCCAGCCTCTTCAAAGACCCTAAATGCCTCTGATTTATGTTGTTTGCCGAGAGAAAACAAGACAACCGCTCCCCAATTTTTCTTCTACCAACACTGTTTTTCGTCGTCTATATATTATGGGTCACTCTCTTCTCTAACCAATGTGAGTCTTTGATTGACACCCTAACAATGCTCCCCTCGAATAAAATGTCACTTGTATCTCACATCGAATAATCATGCACTCATCTACTCCTGACTAACAACGAGAGCACAAAGTTGCATCATTCTTCCTATCAGTCTACTCAACTGTGATCCCCGAGTAGTTTTTGTCCGATCTGGAGATTCATCCACAAGTTTCCGTAATGACTATTACGCTCACCAATCACTCTTGTCCGGCATCCAGGATTTCTCCCACACAGCTAGGTTTTTTACCATGACTCTGATACCACTTGTTAAGGACAACGAGTACCCAATAAACAATGGTATGATATCGTCCGTTTTAAGAATAACTTTCACGACTTTACTTTTAGTTTCACCCAAAAATCTCATTCCAATGGAGATAATTGTCTCTATCTATATATTATGGATCATTCTTTTCCCTAACCAATGTGGAACTTTATTTTCACATCTTGCAACTCCAACCGTTGTACTAAAAAATGATTGACTTTAATATTAAAACTTAATATTCATGTCGATGTTCAGAAAAATACTTCCAATACTTACATTTGATGGGGAAAGTTTTTTTTTCCAGTTCTCTTATTAAGCATTGAGCTTTAAAAGACATTTTGGCACTTTTGCCGGCGGTTTAGATAAATTTTGTTAATAGATTATGATAACTTTTTCAACTAATTCAATTGTTAAAGTTGTATATTTATCAAGGTTTTAAATGTCAATGTCGATGTCGATGGAAATGTCGAGATCTCAATTTCATGGAAATATCGATGGAAATATTGATAAAATGTCGATGTCAATGGACATTTTCGTAAAAGTTAGAAAAATTAAAAAATCGTTAAAAATATTTAAATTAACAAAATAAATATTTTCCTATTTCTAAATTAGTTAAAAATAATTAATATTAGTAATATATATATATATATATATATTAGTGACATTTTGTTGATATTTGTCTTATTTTGTCGATTTTCTTGTACCATGATGGAAATGTCGATTTATTTCTCATGTCGATGTTGAACCTATGGAAATGTTGATATATCGATGAAAATGTCCACGTGTCAACGAATATTTAGAAGCATGATATTTGTTAAAAAAAAAAAAAGTTAGTATATTTCTCAAACCTAAACAAGTTTAGTTGGATGATAGACTTCAACCTAAGTACTCAACCTAAATATAAATATGTGGTTCAAGTAATTGCAGGCGAAATATCTATTAGATGATTTAGATAGAAGTTCAATCAATTCATCACGAAAAACTTCATAAAACAGCCATAGAATATATGTTTTAGGATAATCATCCCAAATTACTTTTAGTAAGGGAACTCGAACTAAGAGACTCTATCCCGAATAGATATGTGAGAATAATCGAACAAGATTTAAAAGAGATTTAGCGAGTAGAAATAGGTAAAAGATGTCTGATCCATTAGAGGTTCATAAAAATTATGATGTGTACTATAAGGTAGAACTTAGAAAAATTGTATAGTTGTAATATATTGTAATAAAAAGGAGACGACTTCGAGGAAAACAAAAGTACCATGTTGAGGTATACTTTATTTCCACTAGTATGTATAAATCTTGTGGTGTAAAAGTGGTTAGAAAGATGTTCTACGGTGTTTTCTAGCTATGGTAGTGTTTTCAAATGCTAAGCCTTATCTTTGGTAGATTTAAGGGACAAAAAACCAGTTAGAAAATTCATTTCAAAGTGTTTTTGAACTTTTTAGAAAAAATTAGTTAATTTCTAGACAAATACTTTAAACAATTGATGGTAATTTTAAGTTGATAGAAATAAATTCACAGACACGTGCTATAGTAGTGTTTGATATGGACTTCATCAGATTTTAACTTAACATGAGCGTAACTTTAGTGGAACTTGGTATATTCGATTCCAAAAAGGGGTTTGAATCCTCACACATGAACTATTTTCAAAAGTCTAAATCAGTTTTACCAAATGACAAGCTAATCTCATCCGATCGGTCTCGTATGATGTGCTCTATAGATTCAAAAAGGATACATTAGTGGAAAGGTTGTTAGTATTCTTAGCAAAAATAAAATATGTATCCATCCCCTCTCAAACATTTTGGCCAAAACTTTTAGATCAAACACAAAATGCACATGGAGTTTGGTATTTGTTATTTAGACTTAACATAAGTTTGATACTTTGTTAAAAGATGAGGAGAGTTAGTGTTTATGCATGAAAACTAATAACAAAAGTTTACCCCTTTACCAATATTATAGAAAAAAAGCACAAGAATCATAGTCGTTTTTTTGATTGATTTAATACTTTCACAATAATTAATGAAAATACATTTTATCGGGCGAAAACAAATTTTTTACGTGGTTAAGTTCTAAACCTGTATAACATATGTTCAACTTCGATGACGTTCTGAGTAATGATTTAGTATCGAAATGATGTCCATTTTTTCCGATTCTTGAATCCATGGACTCCTTAACTAAGCAACTAGGAGATGAAATGAAAATTTCTAGTTTTGATTTGAAGCATTGTCCTAAAATTGCCCTAAACCACAATAGCATCATGATAAACCCTAATCATGACCATTCCACGTTCAAAACCAAATATCTCTTGAATTTCTCAATAGAATGACATGAAAAAATATTCATTGGAAAGCTAATGTAATGAGCTACCAAATGAAAAAAATCCTACTTAAATCTATCTAGTGTAGCTCAAATTATGCCCATATTAATCAAGCTTAAAAGCACACCCAATTCTTCATGTACATACTTCCCCTTCCAAAACTCCTCCATCAATGCCACCCAAATCAAGCGCTATCAGCCGTCGATGGCGTTTGATCGAACGGCTGGAATTTAAACTTGGAAAAGGTAGCGATCCGCGTGATAGGCGTATTTACCAATCAGATTTCAGCTTCCTTGTGTTGAACATGACATGCCGACTATTTAAGCCTAAACATTTTATTCATTTACTCGCAACGAAATTACCAGTAAGATACAGCTGCTCTCTCTTCTCTCTAGATCGCAATTTCATTTCGGTAATCTTCCCTTCCAATTTAATTCTTCTGTTCGTAAACCCTAATTCTACTTTTGGGTTGTGGAATCCGGTCTCGTGTTTACTCTAATGGCTACTGAGGAACCGGTCGTACCGGTGGAGTCTGCTGCGGAGCCGACCAGCGCCGAAGCAGCAGAAGAGAACCCGCCGAACAAGGCTGCCAAGTCGAAGAAGTCTAAAGAGCCTAAAGAGAAGAAGCCTGCTGCTCCTCGAAAACCTAGAAATCCTCCAACTCATCCTCCCTATGAAGAGGTGTGCTGCTGAATTGAATTCGGATTGTCGAACTGAATTTTATGTTGTTTAATTGGTTTTTGGTTGTTGGATCTGTTGTGTTGATTTGGTTTGGTTGTTTTGGTTTTCAGATGATTAACGATGCGATTGTCACGTTGAAGGAGAGGACAGGTTCGAGTCAGTATGCGATCACGAAATTCATCGAGGAGAAGCAGAAGCACCTTCCTTCAAATTTTAAAAAGCTCTTGTTATTCCACTTGAAGAAACTTGTAGCTTCCGGGAAGTTAGTGAAGGTTAAGAGCTCGTTCAAGCTTAAGCCGGCGAAGTCAGCAGTTGTAAAACCCCCTTCACCTGCGAAGAAGAAGCCAGCAGCTGCCAAGCCGAAACCCAAAGCGGCCGCTAAGACTAAGGCTGTGGCTAAATCTCCTGCGAAGCCGAAAGCAGCAGCGAAGCCAAAGCCTAAGACGGCTGCCAAGCCCAAGGCTGCTCCTAAACCAAAACCTGCTCCAGCCAAATCAAAGAGCAGTGCTGTTGCGAAGCCCAAAGCTGCAACGAAGACTAAAGCCGCTCCCAAGCCGAAAGCCAAGGAGAAGCCTGCCAAGGTGGCAAGAACGTCGACGAGAACCTCACCGGGGAGGCGGGCACCGGCTCCGAAACCGGCGCCGAAGAAAGCACCGGCGGCTAAAAAGGCCCCGGCGAAAAGTGTTAAAGCTAAGAAAGTGAAATCGCCGGCGAAGAAGGCTCCGGCCAAAAGAGGGAAGAAGTAAAGGGGGTAGGAGGAACATAGCATTTGTAGCGGTCCTGTAAATCCGTTATCCGTGTGGGTGTATAGACCCTTACATGCCGTGCTATAGAGGAGTTTTAATTTGAGACTTCAAATTTTCTTTTATTTGTTTATTTGTAGAAGGCGACCTTTTCTCCCCCAAGATGATGTATCGCTCAGCTTAGTTTTTAATGGATAAATTCTGTGATCAATTAGGAGCGTCGAAACAGTTCTCACCCTGTGATCTCCACGGCCAATACGAACGGCATCAATTACCAGGAAACTTTTCGTTTCTCGTACGCTAGAATTGGATATGGATTGGGTAACTGAAGTTTGAAGCTTCGTTTTTAAGCTTGGTAAATCTCAATCTTTCTCTGTACTTCTCGCCCCAACTTTCTCTTGTGTGGTTCCAATTTCAACTAATTTATGTCTAAACAATGAATAATTATTATAGGTAGAATTAATTGATTAGCTAGCTATATATGATCTCTTATTATATACTTCATTATTTGGGCATAGGATTAGCATCCTTTTCGTAATGAATGGTAATGGTATAATGTACAAATGTTTGCTTTGTTTCCTGCCTATGTAGATTGTTAGCCTTTTAGGGCGTTGGTAGGATGTATTGGGTTTTATATAACTGGGTTAAGAAGTCGTTTGAAACACAATTGTTGAAGGATGCTAGATACCGTTTCAAAAGTATTAAGGTTAGGAAGCTTGCTTTAGATTAATTTGAATGTGTGTTAGTTGTGGGTTTATGTTCTGTAAATGCTACTTTTTTATGGTATAAATGGTGATGTAGATTAATCTAATTTATGGGACTAGGTTTATGTCTAGTTTATGAGATTAATGTACACAAATGTGTTGTGTGAACCAAACGTACTCCTTATATTACATTCTAACTCTTATATATCATAAACTAAAAAACCAAACACAACTAACGTGTCAGTAAAATATATACTTATGGTACATACTAACTCATAAACCATGTTTATATGCTCTCTTATAAAATTCAAATATTGATTGCACAAATTTAGATTTTCAATTCTAGACTTCATAAACTCATGCTTATTGATATCTTTGGAATCATCTGTTCAGGTTTATGTTTTTTGCCCCTAGGACTTAATGTTAGGAGATTTGTTGGGTTTAAATCGACTGATAGTGGTTATCAGTAGGGAAAACTATTGAAAGGGAAATTATCCTTTTAGTAACAGATTCGTAAAATACATTAGAGGGGGAAATCCTATGGAATATGGCTTATTTATAGAAGGAAGGTATTGAGGAGAACAAATGTAGTAGGAAATCAGAAGGAATTGACGATGGGTGGAGAATCCTGCTGTATATTCTAGCTAGCTCGAATTTCTTTAATTCAAGTATTAGGAGAGCAAGTCTGTTATTATGGTGGAGAACCATTTACCAAAATGAGAACCATTTACCAAAATTTTCTATCTTTCCTATCTCATCGAATTCCAAATTGTTGTTTGAGACCTCTTCTAGAGGGTGTTTCCGGAATTAAGAAATTAAATCTATATTTGATACCTCAAGTTTCTTTAATTCAATAAATTTGGTATATGGGTGGAGAAACCATTTAGCCATTTTGTCTACCTTCCCTATCTCATTAATTCCAAATGGTTGTTCTGGACGTTCTTTAGAGGGTGTTTGATTCGTGTAATTTGGAATTAAGAAATTAAATCTATGTTTGAATTTTGAGTATGTTTATCTTCAACTATAAATAGGCTTGCTTAAATCTAGACTTACTGAATACATCTTTTATGATACACATCCACCTCTACTAATCCTGAGTTACTATAATTCAATTCATTTGCACCATCTAACTTTCCAACCTTTGACATCAGAAGCCAGTATTAAAATCATGGACTGAACCGAACTTCCTCTTGCTAAGTCAATCGTTAATTGGTTCCATGTTGAGACAAATGATGTGCAAACTAGACTACTCTGAAACCTCTTTAAATAAAGTCAGTCTAGTCAAAATTTAGTCCTACCATCCTACGACCATGGATATGGAAAATGCCAATGCGTGGCCCTATGGTTACAGTTGACTTTTATGGCAATATCATCCATCAATTTTAGTTTCTTATTAGCACTTCTTTTTATCCTATAGATCTCACTGTGTTAGCTTATACTAATCAGCATCTATTAAAGTTGTTAGCAACGGATGATCTCACGATTTGAATGTCTAGCTTGCAGCTTCGAAAGGCTCCTTGTCTTCAGTAGTTTATTGTTGGTCTGCCTTTGCGATCTTGATCGATCTAGATTTCAGCTTTGGCCCTTTTAGACATTTTACAGGACAATAAGGCTTCTTTGGAACCATACTTCTTGATATCCAGTGCACTAGGTAATTAAAAATACTATCAGTTTGGTCATGTTTCTGGATATAAATCAGCGCCACCTAGTAGAATTAGGATATTATCAGGTTGGCGACGAGAGATTAATTAGATAACTCATGGTCACTTTTATGAGGATAGTATGAGGCAGTGGTTCTACCACTGGAAGAAGAGCATGGTAGAAACTAGAAAGATGCGGTTAATTTGGCTAATCCACTAGGAATGCTTATGTAAGATCGATCTTCTCAGAGTCGTGCAAGTCATTTAGGCTTTAGGACCTCGGCTTAATTTGGTACAGTTATTTGAATGTTGTCCTCTTAGCTACGATGGGGTGTTTTAAAGTAATGAAATCGTTTCAGCTTGCATCAACCTTAACCAGTCTGCTCCCTCCCTCACCATTTCCTCATCTCCCTTCATTTCCAGTGATGTGCAGACATGTGCAGCTGCATTATCTTATATGTTGCCACCATTTGTAACTTGTTTATATCTCATCCTTGTGTGTCTGCATGTTACGTGGAATCTGAATAAATTGACCATTTCTTATTTTGCCACTATTTGGTAAATAATAGAGGATATGTATTTTGTTGGATAACAAATGATAGTTTGAATTTCTCTTTATCAAGGTCTACAGAATTTTTTCGTCAGCTGTACATTTATGACTTTCTGGCATCCTCCCTATTGGCAAGTGGCAACTGTATCTATTTCTCTTGCATGGCCTTCAGCTCTTTTAATTTAAACATCTTGCTAGTACTTCTCCTCAACTGTTCTTATTTTCCTTCTCGACAAGCTGGTTTATCCATGAAAAGAAGCGTAAGTTCAAATTATAATTGAATTGATTCCATATAGTTGAGCTGATTCCATAGTTGTCCATCAGCTTGAGCTAGCGTGGGATCCTGGACAATTTTTATTGGTTCCTCTGCTGTCCCGTCAAAACATCAGTTGAAGTTTTTTCGATCTGTCCAGCAACTTTGGAATTTCTTCTTTCCTTCCAAATGTCTGTAAATTGAAGTCAGCATTGTAGACGTTCTCCAATTTTTAGCAGGTACCCTCGATATATTTACATTTTCCATGTGACCAAAAAGTAATGATGGAGAGCACCAGGATCTTTGGAAATTTGATCCTGCAGATATCATGCTCTCAATTTTCATAGAAAGAGTAAACGAACTAGTAACTTGCGTAAAACTTAGGTTCGCAAGAGCAGCAATGAAATTTCACTTGAGGTGATTCGAAATATCTGGAAGAACTTTGTACGTTGACTCCATTTTCACGAAGACTTTTTTTGTTTTGTTTTGTTTTTTTTCTCTCTTTTCGAGCCTTCAATTGGAAGTTGTCGAATGGGTCCTAGTTTCTATCCATTAACGGGGGGACGTATCCATCCACAACCCTTGGAGGAAGAGCAGATATTCCACAATCCACATATTCTCTGCTTTTCGGGGGCATGAACCCTGGAAAATTACTCCCTAATCTCCTCACTTCATCTTCTTCTACCGAGATGGTAATTATTCGTCATGATGCTTCCGGATGCGATATTTCTCTACAGGAATGAGTTGGTTCTGCAAATTCTGCTTGGGATCTTAGAGCTTCTCCCTTTCTATAATTTTAGTGAGGAAATATTCTTTCCTTCTTTTTAGACTTTTTTTTTTTTTTTTTTTTTGGGATAAGAGACAAAAAGGGTATATTAGAGAAAACACCCAAAAAGGGCCAAAACAACCTAAAGGCGGAGGGCAAAGAAAACCCTCCCCAAAGGACTATACAATCATAGCTTTCCAATCTTGCATAATAAGAAAAAGACTGTAATTACAAAAAGCCTTTTTGTGTGACACGTTTTGTTTGCGGATGTTTTTTATATGACACATTTTGACATAGGCTTCGCATCAACAAAATTCACAGGATGATGGTTGAATTGTCAGAAAATGAACTTTTTGGTTGAGAAGATTATATGCTCAAACTCTACACGAGACTGGAATTGTTAAGTGGAAAGGCACATGACACCAGAAGTATATTAAATGAAGGACATGGTGGCAAACTAATCTATTTGTCACAGGCAAGACTGGCACGTAACAAGAAGGGCAAGGACAGTAGGGCTTTCTGATAATGGCAATGGCCTGCCTTTCTTGAGACATCAACTCTACAGTCTTTTGTTGATCTTCCATTCTACTTTTACATGGATAAAGAATAAACACAGTGATCACTACCAATTTTGAACTTGTTAACATGTAGATGTGCAACAAGTTTTGTTTTAGTAACCAATCATTCCCCTTCATTGGATAATGTAGCTCGGCATGCCTGTTCTAATCAAATTGAAGCAGTTGTTTAGTTAGATAATGTGCCTCCAGTATGTATTCTAACATCTTTCCTTTGAGGTAGGAGTCCAACAACTCCTAGTTTGCCTTCAAAATATTGTAAACATGAACGAGATGATGGTCTGTAAGATCGCCTGCAGTTTGATCAAGAGAGTATGGAACATCGAGAAGTTGAAGTTCACTTGATTCCATTGAAGAGATGGAACATGGCAAGTAGAATTTGGAATGTTAAATATGTAAATTTGCTCACGGAACACCTGCTGACCACCTAAGGACTAGGAGATGAAGGTTAATCTGATATGTCGAGGTCGTTCAGTTGGGAAACCAAGTTTGGCTCAGACGGTGAAGTGGGTTGGTGAATGTGATGGACTTGAGTTGTATGAGCTGGATAAAATTGGAGAAGTGTTGGTAGGAGATGGCGTTTGACTGGTGTCTGGTTGGTGAAATTAAATGAAGGCGAGGTACCGATTATGGTGGAATTGTTCACTGTAAATCTAGATTTTGAAGGGAGTCATCCTTGAACACAATGATTGTTAGTAGAACTTAAGCACTGGGAAGACAATCAAGTAGGCAGCAATTTTGAAGGCCTAAACGCCAAAAATTTGAAGGTATTTGATGCCTGAACTAAGAAAGTTAATCCCGTTTCTACTAGTTTTGTGCCTCGGTATGGGTACAAGGCTTCCTGATTTGACACCATGTTGAGCTGCCAGGTAGTTATAGATTGATATCACCCTCTTCATCAAAAGTTGAATTGCAATGAAAAAACTCTCTTTTTGTGAAGCTTTTGTCGGTTTGGACAAGTCACATAACCTCCCGTTTCCTGTTTGATGCCAAGAGAAGATGAGGATAATGGTTTTTTTTAAGGGTTTGACTGCCTCTCTCTCCTGAAATAGCCCCCAAGCGTTTACATACAAGAGGATGAACAAGAGGTATTGTTGTACTGACCAGAATTTATATCACAATTTATGTCACAGTTCGTCTATTTAGACAACATCATTCAAGTAGCTGCGTGTCATGGTCATGCTTGTCCAAGACTTGTTACCTGTGGCCGCATGTCATAACAACCTTTTTCCACATACTTTTACGTCATGTATTTAGTTTTGTACGTTGTTTACTTTTCCTTGTACTTTTGGTGGCGAGTGACTCTTTGCTACTTTGCATATTCACATCTGCTAAAGGCAAAATGGTCTAAAATGTACTATAGGGCTATCAAAATTTGTATTCTTATCTTGCCTCTGCATTCAAGTTATACAACAATCGTTTCAAAATGCTTTCAAACGTTTTCCAAAATCTTTTTCTCTATCTCCATTTTTCAAAATCGTTTTCTCCAGAATGAAGGTGGAGATTGTGACATCTAATCGATGTGCCATCGTTGATCCCGTTTCTAGTTGGCTGACTTGCTTTCGGAAGCAAGTGTCGTACAATCACTTTGCAAATCTTGAGAAGGTGCAATTGTGACGTTGGCAGCCAGTCAAGGTTATCATCGTGTGAAGGAAAGCAAATGACATGCCTAATAACTTACTTCAGAAACAACTGATATGGAACTAACTATTTATTGAAAAAAGAAAGCTAGAACCAACTATTTATTGAAGAAAGAAAGCTAGGAATAACATAATGAGTGGCTAATTCGTTTATTCAAAGTCTTCGGGGAGATTATATCAATGTCGCTATCCTTATTTTGTGAAGAATAATGTAGATCGGTGTCTTTGGATTTTTGTTATTGATCTACAATCCCATCAAGCTTCATTATGACCCAAAAGTAGCTCCTTAATTGAACAATTGACTGCTTCCTCACCGAAGGATTGTAGAAACATCATTTTCAAAAAGAAGTGTATGAGTAAGGAATAAGATCTTTTTTAGAGGTTGGATTGTGGAATGAAATATGGCCATAAGAAAGGATCTAACAGCTGTAGCTGATCTTAGTTACTTTTATTATATTGATCCTTTGAAAATATCAACATATTAAGATTGTGGAGAACTGCTTGATTTATTTCAATTGATTTTTGGCTTGACTGTGAAAGGGTAGCTCAATTTCCACTTTATTTACAAAAAGAAAACAGAAAACAGGAACAGTGATGTTGTAGAAAGGAAAAACGAAATGATGAATGTGCAGCTGCTGCTTGGAAATATATAATATTAGTGAGAGGAGACGAGAAGTTTCATGGCCATGGTAACTTTTCATGATTTTCATCCCTCTGTTGCCCTCAATGATTATCTTGAATCTGTTCTCCAAAGAAAGAAAAGATGGAAGTATTTTGTCTTCTGCCAAAAAACCAGCAAACTACAAAAGCTGGTGCTTTTCTTTGTAGTGTTTTTTTGTAGGAAAGTGAAGAAGAAATTAAACTTCTCAGATGTGAAGATGTCAACTTCAAAAGGGTGAAAAGTTTGCTTCACAAAATGCCATGCAATTTGGAAATGTAAGAACTGTACAAGATTCTGCCTACTCCCTTTTTCTTATTTTTATTGTCTTCTCTAAGGACATAGAAGCTGCCTAAACTTTATAATCTCTCAGCTTATTACCAGAACATTGTGATTTGATCTGAAACATCTGTCTTTTGTAATGGATTTCAATGTCTGCTGTCTTGCCACCAGATCCCAAATTGTTGGTCGTAGTTTGAGATAATTAAATCCAGGTCTCAAATGTAGACTCTTTTAAGTTGTACAAATTTCTAACTTTTTTAAAAAGAAAAATACCATTGAATAAAAGGTTGAGTTTGGCGGAGGCCAAGGAAGTTTTTTTTAGCTAGCGACGTAGTGTGCTATTATATGGAGAGCTATCTCAATCTAACATGTAATTGAGTGTGAAACATAGTGATATGTAACTTGCATCTTAAAAGAATAATATATGTACATAAGAAAATGAAGCAAGGGTTTTAAAAGAAATTAAAAAGGCCATTTGTTGACCCCACCACAGTTGACAAAATAAGTGCAATTTTTGGCGAAATTTGGCACAGAAAATGAGAGAGAGAGAGGAATGTGGTTCGTAAAATATATGAAGGGAAGATATTGCACATGATTCTCAAACCAAGAGAGGATTGACATTCTTAATCTTTTGGACTTTTGTGCATGTCAAACCCTTATAAGCATAGAAATTAGAATATTTATTGCATTACATTTCTAAATATATAATATCATGTCAAAATTAGAATCATGTGGTTTAGATGGTTTACATTGCATTTCTAATATTAATGAGTATAGAAACGTACTCTTCTATCAAAAGAGCTCTATTTGTTCATAGGTATCGGTTTGGAGTAAGGTCAGTTCATCGGGAGGTGTGTTCTTCCAATTCAAAGTTTATTCCTAGAGATTTCAACCTTGTTAATTATGACAACAGTCGCGATTATAGAAAGACTTGCGACTATGATAGGGTGGTACGCTCTGTTTTTTTAAGACTCATACTCTAATCAAAAGGCTAAAGATCCCTATTAAAAGGTGAATATTGGAATGAGAAAGACTTTGTACACTCGTGAGGCTGCACGACACAAGCGCACAATTGATATTGCTTCAAAAGGTGTTAGCAAATGTGCAGAGTCAAAGCCCTCCGTGTTCACCCACTAGGTCAAAGTGTTTGCTAACTTCAGGGTCTTCGTTTTTAGATAACAACAAAAGGTGTTTCGTTTTTAGATAACAACAAAAGGTGTTTGCCCCTTAAATCGTCAAAAAGAAACCACACAATAGTTGGATTTCATTTCATATTTTTGAGCCACTTTTACCAATATAAAATTGAAAATTCAGAGGAAAAAAGAACTCCCAAAAAAAAAAATTGCTATTGGGTCATGAGTGTGTTAATTGTTGGCTGGCTGAAAGAGCCACTGTTTCTTAGCATCCCAACATTACATTGAGTCATGACCCACCTCAATTTATGACCTTCACATGTAATCTAATCTACCTCAGTTTCCCCTCTCCTCATAACAATCTCTTTCTTCCCAACCACATCAAACTTCTGACCCCTTCAGTAGACATGCCCATAGTACATGGACCACCAACATCCATCGTTATCTTTTTCGTATAGACTACCGTTGATGTCAGCTATATTCTATAATAATATAGCGTACCGTGGTAGATATATCTATACTCTTAGATCAAGATTACTCTACTTCAAACTTTATAGTATTGCTAGTTTTGAGACCAAATTCACATGTAGTTCTCATTTTAGATTATAATATAATATGTCTTGAGCGGCATGTAAATAAATTGATATTCGAATTTCATAGATAGGAAGGAGAGTATTACAAGAAAAAGATTGAAATTTACCATAATCTATCGACTTAAACTACAGCATTAATGACAACAAAAACCATATATAAATTAATCCAACGTGACCTCGATCGAAAAGGCAACAAGTTCATATATACTTACTTCATTCAAATTCCCTCTCCATTTGTTAATTTGTAGCTAAGAATTGAAGATTGGCTTCAAAAGGGAAGAGGAAAATGGAACTCCAGTGCTGGGGCCAGCTCCCTGATCTCTCAGTACTTTCTCCATCTTTGATATGAATACAATACAAAAACAAGGCAGCAGCAATTGATTATATCTTGTTCCTTTCTTTAACTTTCAACACACAATTTTAAAAACACAAATTCAATTTGTGGTCAAAGTAGGTGATCTAGAAATAGTTAGTCTAGAGAGACACTTTAAAATCTAATCTTTTTTAATCTAAAACGAATTCTCCTGATCTCCTTCCTCTCCGCTCCACCCTTAACGAAACCTGCATATAGAAAGATAAGAGATTCGAACCTCGTCGTACCTGTACATAGGCGGTGGCAGCCGGAGATTCGACACTGCCGGCCGACGCAAAGGTAGCCGTAGCTTTTGAAGCTCTTCTTGTATTCATTGCAGCAGTTTCAGATTTAGAAAGAGGGGTTTGAACATCCTCTATTTTTGGTGTTGAGGGGAATGAAGCCTGGTCCGAGATCACTCAAATTTCAAAAAAGATAGAATTTTTTATTTCTGGAGAGGTTGAAATTCAAAGGGATATGAAAGATCTCGCACCAGACAACATTCCCCTCAACTTTTTCATGAAGAGAGAGAGAGAGAAGTGTAGAGAGAGAGAAGAAGAAGGGGTTTGATTGAGATTTGATTTGGCCATGCATTATTTTTTACTTTCATGGGGTCCTTATATACGTAAGAAGCAAAGGTTTGTTGGGTTCTATGACATGGACTCCACTTTCTATGCTCATATCTCTAATCTTTAATTTCCTTTTTTTTTTTAATTTCCTAAACTCATTTTCTCACGGAGAATATTTCAAATGATAACTAATTTCAGCTTTACTACACCTAAATATATCAATAATTATTTTATCTGTACATCACGACTTGGCTCACGCGTTAGGTTTTGTATGATACAGGAGTCTTTGAAATCAAATTCCTTTTGTTAGTGGGTTAAGTTTGGCTTGCTTTAATATATGAATTTGCTAATCTCACGTCTTAATTATAGTAAACCTATACAGCTACATAATATATATATCTATAATATTACAAGTCAATATTATTTTTGTGAGACGGAATGAGTTGAAACTCATTCCTCATGACTACCTATTCTAGGAATTAGTAATTCCTATGTATTTCCGACACCAAATATTGTAAAATCAAGCAGTTGTCCTGTGAGATTAGTCGATGTACGCATAAACTAACCTCGTCACTCAAGGATATAAAAAAGAAAAAAGTTAATATTATTTTAGATCAAGGGAGGGAGTTGTAGCATAATTCATGTCACAACAATGCATCGTTGAATATCCAATTGAGAAATTTTACAATTGGGCACAAATTTTCAAGAGTTGTATACTCTTAAAGATTCAATAAAAAAAATATCTACAAGTGAAATTTTCGTACAAATTAAATTGAGGTGTCCATCAAAATGATATTCTAAAAGCTTTGAAATTAAAATTATATTGTTAGTTTAAGGATAAATTCACAAAATTAACTATATGTGGCGTGTAGTTGTCTCAAAATTCTAGGTATGAAGAATGGTTTAGTTTAACATTGTTTTAGAAAGTTTTTATGATTCCCCATATATAATAGTTATAATATATTAGTGGTTAATTAAGTCAACTATCAATAATGGCATATAAAGAGATTTACAATAATGTAGCATATTTAAACAATAGAATATATTCCAAATAGGGGTGCTCACGGGTTGGGTTGAATCGGGTTGAGGGTATTTTTGGCACCAACCCGAATTTTTGGGTTGGAAATTTGTGGGAACAGGTTGTAAAACGATGGCCAACCCAACCCAACCCAATAAATTCGGGTTGAGTTGTCGGGTTTTTTTTTAATTGATTAATTAATTTACTTTTGTTTTGTTTATAACATGGACAAAAAAAAATATAGAAAAATCAAAATCTTAATTTAAGTACAAATTCAAATCCTAATTGAAATCAATGTAGGTCCTAATTTAATACAAAATTTAAAATTTTACATTATCCAAAATTTATCTAAAGTCCAAATCCAAATTGTGGGTTGGGTTCGTCGGGTTGTTGGATTCCTTGAACACTCCTAATTCCAAATGCAACATATATATTTTGACATTTCTCTCTCTTTTTCTAGTACAATATATGGGATGAGAATTCGAACTCAGGACCTTTTTGTTAGAAATAGGTGAACTATGCTCGATTTGACATATTTTGATATTTTGACATTTCTCTTAACTTTTAGCATGTATAATAATTATCATTCACACTTAAATGTTGACACACTGAGAAAGTTGCATATTTACCTTTCTTATTATTTTTTGATTAATAGATATGGCATCAAACATGCATGCATGTAAGGAATTTTTTGATTAAATAATATAATTAATTAAGCCAAGCCCCCTTGGAAGATATGCTTTGGCTTTATTCTTTTTCCATCGGGATCTTGAGAGATATAACAAGGTAGGTGCATCTTGTAACCCTTGTCATTCTAAGAATCAAAATAGTATTTTAACCTATTATTAGTAAAATTGGGTACGTGGATGTTGCTTTTTTGAAACTTTTAGTTTCTAGAATTTTTTTTTATATATAATATATTATTTGTTCTCTTTGCAAGAATGAATTGTAAAGATAATTGAATCCAAAAAAATGGAAAGACAATAAGGGCTTATATGTTAGGCGATTATATTGTTTTCGGTTGACATATTTATTTTTAAAAATTATTTTCGGATTCTGTGATAAAAATGGTTGAAATGTGGAAATAAGTGTTTTAGATTTTAAATTTGAAACTTTTGAAAAATTAAAACAGTTAAAATATAATATATTATAAATTATACAATATTATAAAATAATAATTCTACTAAATTTATTAAAAAATATTAACACATTAATTGATATTATTTTAGATTGAACTAAATATTTAGTTGGTAATTAATTAATTTACAAATATATTACTAAATAGTTTAATAAAGTTTTTAAATTGATATTCAATTTCTACATCCCTACAAAGCACATCTAAAAACATTAAAAGCAACTATATTTTGATTGAATTATTTATTTTCAAATTATCAACTAAATGCCTCCTCGTTTCCTAATGTTTTTTTAGTTATTATTTCTCTTTTTTTTCCCTTTGTTTTACTGATATTTTTATTATTTTCTCTTTTTTTTAACACAAGAAACAAACAATGCGTTAATTCAACCCTTTGTACATGTTTTTTGTTTTTAATTTTTAACAGAACGTTTTCATTTGAAAATTGATTTTTTTTTTGTAAAAGAAAAAAGTCTAAAATAATTATAAAAAACCAATTATTCGATTCTCATTCCTATCAAAAGTCAAAACCAACGTGCACACAAATAAACTCCTCTTTAAAATATGAGAATTATTGGACCAAAGTAAAAATGCGAATATTACTAATTTTAAAAAAGTAGGCGAAATGTTATGTTCAGACCTAAGCTCTAAACAAAATGACACTTAAAAAAGGAATCTTTTCAAAACTATATTTTTTAAAAATTGTGTGTGTATGACATATATATATATGTATATATATATAACTTTTATATATTTTAAATAACTTTTAGGTACGAAGAATACTTTAGCTTACTCAAAACGAATGGTATCATTAACTAATATTCTTTTTAAGTGAATAAAGAATATAGGGTTCAATTGTCGATAATAAACACGAGAGAGTTCTTTATCTACGAGTAATAAATTTGGTTCAATTCGTCTTTGTATTTTCATTGAAATAAAAATTTAGTTATTGTACTCTCAAATTGATAATAATTTAATCGTCATTGAACGTGTAATAATTTAGTACTGTATTTTAAATTTTGTAACAAAATTTAGTCCCTATAAAAAATTTCATCAAAATTAAGTGTTGGTTTTTATCATGTAACAATTAATTAGGCTTTGTAGTTTATAAATACATTTAGTCACTCGTTATTTGATCAATCAACATATATATAAGGACCCCCGTTATATTTTAACATTTTTCATGATAAAAACTGAATCGTTAACAAATTTTAAATTAGTTACGTACTAAAGTTTAGAGTCTAGATTGTTACTTAACTTGTATTTAAAAAAATTGTTACTTAACCTGACAAAATATAAATGTTTTTTTTTCAATGAAAGTATGACTCATTTTATTGATTATACATTGACTTAACCCATAATAGGTCATGGTATGTCTTGACACAATTTTTCCAGTTATCCAGCAAAAGCACAAAACGACCAACACAAATAATAAGAGATTAAGGGAAAGTATAGAAACGACACAATTGAATTATACTAGTGTGTCAAACAATGACTACGTCTAGTATTCCGCTCAAATGTGAGTTCCACTAATATGATGATTGGTACAAGCGGCAAATATATCCCCATATATTGACGTTCTAGAGGTCCCAACAAGGAATCATCTAGCTTCTAACCATTATAACACAATATATTTAGATACAGGAATGAAAAACCCTCAATAGAATCAAGATCTAATTACCTAAAATATGTCGATCTTGATCTGCCGAACTCTACTACCAATACCTCGAGTCATTGCATATGAATTGCCACAAAAATAATGCTCTCAATTTCGACTTGGAAGTTAATACCCACAGCTGCCCAAAAACCTAGGTGAAGAAATTATTTTATAATATCTTACGCCACAACATCGAGACGTTGTCCACTGTGTCTCAACACTACGGACGCGAAGCACTAAATGCACGTCTCCTTGCAATAGCACCCCTAGCATCTCAATGCTGCGAACTTTGCAGCGTATTCCTTCGCTTTCGCAGTAGAGTGTCTCAATGGTGCCTTCAACGAATGTGCCTTAGAGCTCCCAATCTTCCTTCCTTGTTCAAGTTCCATTTCGTCATCGCTTGCTTCAAGTGTGGGTTCTACCAATCTCAACAATTCATAGTCCTATGCTATTAGATTTTATGGGTAAGAAACAAAGAGGACAAAAAATTATTACACCAAGAAGCCAAAAATATTGGCCTATGATAAATTCGAACACTTTGTTTTGAATCGTAATATTTACGGGTCACAAGCCAGAAAAAATTGGTTTGATTTAATCACGTTAATTTTCAAGAAAAAACGACAAGCAAATTTACGATTCGAAATTTTAGTACTGGGTTTAGTTCAAGTTGATATGTTTTTTTTTCCTTTCAAAGTACAGAGTTGATATGAAATTTTGTTTGCTCACGGGTTCTTCTTAACAAAAAAGAAAAAAGAAAAAAGAAAAAAGGAAAAAAAAACCTCACGGGTCGTTCTCAATTCTCATGTCCAAATCTATAGTATTGGCATACCTATATACCTAATTTGTTCCCAATTTTGTTTATAGGTAGAAAGAACTTAGCAGAAATTTCTCTTAAGTTAGGCAATTTTCCATAATTACTTTACAGAGCAATTATTAATGCACTTTGATTGGGACCTTCCATTATTCGAATTGAAGGTTAGGCCACCAAAATAGGCTACTCGACATTTTTAGGAGTAACAAAAAATTCTCACTTGTAAAAAAGATAAAAAATAATAATAATGAAATTAAAAAATCTCAAGAAAATCTATTACTTTTAGGCTCCATCGTGAACGAAGATGTGAAATATCACCATTTTAAATGCGGTTGGATCAACTACAATAAAAAATAAAATAAAAAAAAACCTTTGTCGTTTTATTTTATTCAACTCTTCATTTTCTCATACTAAAACTAAAAAATACTCCCTTAGTCATGTAGATTGGTTTTTTTTTTATTTCTACATTTTTAAAATGTTTTATTTTAATCTTATTTTGGTCTCTTAATTTTATTTTTAATCTCATTTTTCTACCACAAGTCAACAAGATGCTGTATTCTATATATTTCTTTATAATGTTACTATTATTTTATATTAATTCGTTTTCATTAAATTGAGAATTTGTGTTAAATTTTTGAAAATAAGAATAAAGATGGTAACTTTTCAAAAAATATTAATCAAAACAGACATTAAAGTACAGTACATGGACTAAAAAGTGTGGAGACAAAATTAGAATTTTAACCTTTCTTTTACCATTTGTCTATTGACACATATAAAATCAACCAATATTTATAGTAATTAGTATTTTATCCAAAGAACTATTTTATTTCGATTGAAAATATACACTTAGTTTGAGCTATGTTCAAAATATAAATTAAAACTGAATCATATGATAATAATAATAATTTATTATTTAAAGTTATTAACATAAACACAACTTAATTGGTTAACATACCAATCTCTAATCATAATCAAAATGCGGTGAGTTAAATATTTATCTCCGTATTAAAAAAGTAAATTAATATTATTATTGAGATATTTTATTTTGAACGAATATTATTATTAAGATATGAAGTAAATATATACAAAACACAAACTAGATTTGTAATTCAATCGTGCATTCTTGCATAAGATCAATATGAATAGGTAGAGAAAGGTCGCGAATATTGGCGCGAGAAAAAAAAAAAGGTATATAAATAAGATAAAACGGCGGGGAAGAAAAGGAGAGAGTGGGAAAAACAAATTTGGCGCTTAAACCGTTCCCCGACTCCACAACCCAAATTATTTTTTATTGAGTGTTCATCGAAATTCGCTTCGTTCTCTGTAACCATATTGTTCCCGCTCTCTCGACCTGCTCTCTCGTCTCGAGGAAGAAATCCCCGAAATCTCTGTTTTCCGGTAAGTGAATGCGAAATTGAGCTCTCAATTTCTTTAGATGCATTGTTTTCATTTTTAATCTTTTATGAATCTCCGGTCATTCCATATTTCCGTCTGCGTCTTGGTTCTTCTTATCTTAGGGTTTTCGGGTAATGTCATTGTATCAGTCGACGTCTCTGTTTTTGGTGGAGGCATTTTCTGTCTGCACATTTTTCTTTCTGTGTCTTGTACGATTTGTTAGAGTGGGGGTAATCTATATTACAGTTTTGGCATTTTTTTGGAGTTCTGGTTTCGTTTTACAGTTTATACTGTCTTCTTCTGGTGGTGCATTATGCTTCTGTGAACGCGTTTGGTTATACAGAAAGTTGAGGGAAGTAAGAAATATTATGTTGTCTGGGAAGGAGGGATATTCGATTTTGGACCCAACTATTCTGGGCCTTTCTTACAGTTCTTTGTTCCAATCCTTTGTGTACCTTCTTCCATTAGGAGCCTCTTCTTTTTCCTCTCTTTGGAAGGTGAAGGTCCCAAGAAGGCCAAATTCTTTGGGTGGCGGGTTTGCATGGGAGAGTGAACACCTTAGATCATATTAGGAGGGAATCATTCTTCATGTTTTCAATGGAGCTCTTTGTGTAAACGGGCGTTAGAGGATCTTGATCACATCCTTCAAAGTTGCGATTGTGCTATGACTCTTTAAAATTGTCTGTTGGGGTCACTTGGAGCCTGTTGGGTGCAGAATAGAGATTGTTGTTCTATGATGGAGGAGATTCTTTTGAATCCTCCCTTTTGAGAGAAGGACAAAGTCCTTTTGCAGACTTGTTTTTTGCTATGTTCTGGAGTAGAACGATAGAATTTTTAGAGGGATAGAGAGATATGAAGAAGGGTATGGGATGTTGTTAGATCAAGTTCCTCTTTGTGGACATCCGTTTCTATGCTTTTTGTAATTATCAGCTAGGTATTATTCTTTGGACTAGAGTCCGTTTATGCATTATTAGGGCTTGGACTCCTTTTATAGGGCTATTTTTTCTCTTGTAGAACAAAAGTTTGGTTTTTCAAGAATAAAAAATAAAAAATAAAAAATCAAGGCTATTTTGGAATATGAATGATATAATTGGGTTTTTGAATTTTAAGGTATTCTTGGTGATCGAAAAGATATGTAGGAAGTTAACAAGGCTCCCAAGCGTCATTTGAAGAGAATCGACCTTTCACTTGTTTATCGAGGAATTGTGTTTTCATTTCACTAATATAATTTGGCTGTATCATTATGTCAGCTGTAGATGTCTTCTATAATGTTGAAGCTTATGGGGTTGGTGCGGCTTTGGATTTACACTTTCGTATATTCGCCATCGGAAAGCATAAAATTTTAGTTAAATTGCACATTTGTTTTTTCATCCAACTTTATGCTTGTTCATTGAGCACTTGGCTATGGTCTCGGCTAGCGAACATCAAGGCAGGCATTACAAAGAGCGGTATTTCATTCATTTGCTGATATTATTTTTTCCCATAATTTGTACTGATTTGTCCATATATTTGTTGTTGTTGGTTGAATTTTTCCTCTAGGGTCTGTATGGACAGGGAAAATTGCACGACACCTGATGCAGGTGAGGTAATCGAGGATTTGAAATTTTCACAAAATGAAACATTCGATTATGACTTTAGAGGGTCCGAAGTAAAGAAGTGGCCTGGATGGCCTGGGGAGAATGTATTCAGGATGTTGGTTCCCATACAAAAGGTTGGCAGTATCATAGGTCGCAAGGGAGAGTACATTAAAAAAATCAATGAGGAGACTAGAGCTCGCATCAAAATTCTTAATGGTCCTCCCGGGACATTAGTTAGAGCAGTGAGTTTTTATCTTATTTTATTTTTAGGTTTTCAGTGTGTAACACTGTTTTTATAAAAACTTGTGCACCCTCTGTCTATTTAAATTATTATTTCTTTTATTTAGAGTTTTATATGTTGCTGATGGCTGTATTTAATATACAATACAGGAATTACTCATTTTATAAGCCCAGTGCAATTATTAGTTTCCTGTGTTTAATTGTTGAAATATGCTTTCTCCCATTATCTGTGTATGAAATTATGTTTTTCTTAGCAAAAATTGGCTACACACCAGCAGGTAAGTGCTTTTTGATGTGTCATGTTTTTATTAGATCTAACATATTAGTTTGGTTCATGAGTTTATTAAATTTAAGTATAATTTTAATAAATTAATAATTTCAACTTGGACTACTATCATTATTAATTTCTTGTTTGAGTACTGGTTGTTGGCCTATGCCCATGAAAGTACTAGTTATGTAATTATTACATAAAATTAGTTCGTTTTCTTTAGGAACTAAAAGCTGAGGGACTGATAACAAGAAAAGTAGTTTGAAAATAGAAAGAGTCCTGGGTTGATGACTCTGAGGGAAGTTGTGAACAAAGTTTAATGGGGAACAAGGAAAGATAGAAAATACAACTTGGAAATGTATGATAAACAACAAGAGGCTAAATCTTACACAGAAGTATGCTTTACTAAAGTAACAAAAATAAGCATGTGCAGGTTCCAAATTGTGATTAAAGTTGTGGAGTTTACCTCATAGGTGGTGCTGAAAACTTTCTTTTTCCAAACCATCACAAATGGGTTTTGCAGGATCTGGTTTCCTGAAGCTTTTGCTTTCTATTAATGCATAAGTTGATCAAACAGCATCTTGCCACAATCCACGTTGTTGTTTGGTACTGCTATAAACTTCTCATAAATGTCTGGACTGTTCATATTAAAATGTGAAGTGGCTTTTCAACACTGTTTCCCATATTATGCAAGTAGCACACACCATTATAAACTGAGCTATGATGTTGATATTAATCACTTAGCAACTAACATATTGCAAATGGTTCCAACTCTTGTTGAACTTTTATATTCTCACTTTTGAGTTGAATGTCAAGGTCGAATGTTTTTACAGAGATATATATAATACTAAAAATGCTTGCAAGGTAAATTTGAAAATGACATATATACTTATACTGACGAACTTGATTGAATACTCCACATTTTAATGGTAGGTACAAGTTATTGTATGTGCTGCTGAATTTAGTATTTGGATGTAGGGAAAGCCACTCTAGAAGTGCATATGGGTCATCCTTCTAGGAGAAAAGGCTAGAATTTTGTTAACTAACGTTTCTAAATTCTTCAATTTGGAATTGACCTTAGAAAAATAGGATAAATTTTGAAACTTTGATTGGTATTAGATGGCTTTTCGTGACTTAGTTTGCTTGTGGCGTCCACTTAGAGTTCCCTTTTGAAATATTATTGTTGTCATACCTGGCTAATATTAATGTCAGTTGAAGTGTTTTTCTTGAGCTCCTAGGTTTAGGTTTGGAAGAACATCTTATCTTCCTGTTTACTTGTATATTTTCCCCCTTCAGTGGAAGTGTTTCTTATAAAGAAAAGAAAAGAAACGTTTCATGTAGCATTTAAGATGAGTTACATTGGTCAGAATATTTATTGCAAACGGGCTCAGTATTGGTTTCGTAATCCTAGCAATAGTATTAACTTCCTGGCGCAACTTTATTGTTACTCATTCAAACACTGATGATCTCTTTACCCAACAAAGAATGATGTAATAGACTTGGCAATTTATTTTATTTTGTATGTACATGTCAGTTTAAATTATAGTTGGACCAGTTGTATTGGATCTAAATTTTTGGCTGGCTCAGTAATGCACTCTTCCCCCTCTTTCGATGCCATTTCAAGGTCATAGTGTCGGCCAAAGAAGATCTAGAATTGCCAGTTTCTCCTGCAATGGATGCTTTACTGAGAGTTCACCAAAAGGTGGTTGACATAGATAACAATTATTCTCAAGCTACATCAAATGCAGGGGGCAAGGTTATCACAAGGCTTCTTGTTGCACATGCACAGGGAGCAATCTTAATTGGGAAGCAGGGTTCCACTGTAAAATCCATCCAAGATGCTTCAAATTGTTCCATAAGAGTTCTTGGAGCAGGTGTGGTGATATGAAGTTAAGTACTATATTAGAAATCATGGTGATGAAATAAACTTTTTATGTCTGTCTTTTCTCTC
Organism: Momordica charantia; assembly: GCF_001995035.1. The sequence continues at coordinate 869,475 of NW_019104526.1, forward strand.
AACTAAAAGCCTAACTAGTATCCAGGAGTTGCAATTCTCGTACTAGTCTTTCAATCTATTTCCACCAGCACATTTAGTACGCCTCTTTTGATGAGAATGATATTTCACTGTTCCATGATGGATTTTTCACTCTCTTGTATTTGACATTGAAATTTCCTTGCCCTGGTTTTGTACTTTTTCACTGATTTTGCTATTCTGATGGTGTTATCATCTGCCTCATTCATTATGTCATGTTTTTTTGGCTACTAACCAACTTGTAACATGTTGCCTTCTAAATTTTCAGAATATCAATAATTTCACTAGCCTTTTATATTGATTTTAACCATGTTGTAATTTGTAAATTGTACTCTTTGTTTAGTAGTAATGTGAATGTAAAAATAATTTACTGCAGAACACCTCCCGTCTTTTGCTCTGCAAGATGACAGTATTGTTGAGATACAGGGGGAATCTGCTGCCGTTCATAAAGCAGTTGAATTAATTACTAGTCATCTACGGAAGTTTCTAGTTGACCACAGTATAGTTAGTGTTTTTGAAACGCAAGTAAGTCTATTTTTTGACTAGTTTTCATTATTTTTGAAATTGTAAAGTTAGAAAATGTTCAGAACGGATGGATATTGCTTATCTGGATTGAAAATAGAAGATTTGAAGATAGGGATTATGATCTGGATCTTATTCATGAAACTGTACACCATACCATTTGGAAGTCTAGTGCTTGAAGTTGAATATCCAGAGACTTTGGTAGCTATAGTACCTAGACTAAGATGCAACTTTTGAATCAGAAAATGACAGAAGAATTGGATAAGGTCTTAGGTGTGTGTGTATATAAATATATACATATATTTATATATATCTCTAGGGATGAAGATTTGAACCTCCAGTCTTTCGGTCAAGCATATATGCCTTAAAGCCCCTTAACTAGTTGAGCTATGTTGGCAAAATAAGAGCATGCTTTATAAAGTCGAGAATTTCATAAACGGTCGCATCATTTGTGTGGTTTACAGTTTATTTTAAGACCATTTAATATTGAAGTCTTAACTATTTTCAGAGTCAATATCTTGACCTGATAGATAGAAATATATTTAGTAGTTCCAAGTTTCAACTTCCTTCGTTTCTAATTTTCTAATTCCTTATCAACTGGATTGTTTATGATTTTCAATATATTGATGATTTTCTAATTCCTTATCAAATATATTTTTATTTGGCTCATTATGATTAGTTAGACTGTCTAGTTTCTGCATCATTTGAACAACTTCTGCATTTGTGTTGTATGACTTCTGTATACCACCACAGTTTGATTGTAATTGTGTTTTTGGAAGCGAAATTTAAGATACTGACAAGTTTTAGTTTCTAATTCAATTGCTACAACAGTATGCATGATGTGTAGTTATCATTGTTTAGATGCAGATGCTACAATCTAAGCAGAACATCTTCCCACAGACCAAGGACCTGTGTCCTGTCTGGCTTCCAACTTATAATGATTTTATACCTGGCTTTGAACCTCATACTCAGTACGACCAGGGTCCAGATCAGTATTGGAAGTACATATCACCACCTGATTTGTGCCTGGACAAGCAGTCTCATCAGGGTCCTGTATTTGGGAGGGACGCTGGAGTTCATTTTACCAGTTTGCAACCACGACAATCATTAGTCACAAAGGTATCTTGATTTTATTTTTCTTTATTCTTTGGTAGCAAGTTCGTTTTATGTTAATCTTCAATTATGCTACTAGATTATGAATGAGGTATTATTCTCATAGAGGACATCATATTTTTCAATTATACTAGTTTGTTTAATTTAGACCATTAGATGAAACTCTACATACTGTTTTTTTTTTTTAAGAAACATCAAAAAGGTATATAGAAAAGGGGAAGGTCCCCAAAAAGATACAGCCTAAAGGCGGAGGGTAGAGAAAACCCTCCCCTCAAAACTTTTTGAGTCAAAAGAAAGAAGCAAATCTGCAAATCTGCAATGGAGTCTATAAGCCAAACGGCCACTACTTCTTCAAGGGTAATTGTGAAGCTCCGTCGTAGGTGGAATTCCTCAACTAAGACAACTCTTCCTTTACTTCTTGAGTCAAAAGAAACTTTGAAGGACTTGTTTTCAATCTTGGTAGACAGCCACCGTGAAGCCATGGCAGAAGCAAAGCCGGCGGCGGTTAGGGGGAGAGCAATCTCAACTGAACAAGTTTCTCATAGTTTTCCAATCCTTTATACAAACTCTACATACTGTTTTTGCTAAGATGACTTACTTGAAATCAATACTTGGATTCCAACTTGAGAATGGGAGAAAAACTTCTGTATTATAACTTGGAGTTTAATAAGGCTGGATGTCTTTTGATGATCACCATGATAAATCATGTTAAAACTAAAAGTTAGTGTGCAAGGCGACTCTAAATGTCACCTCTCCCTTTGATCCTTTCAATGTTACCCTATGTGAATTTTAATTCGAGTATTCTGCTCTATCTGCCTAAAATTAAATTTATAAGCTAAGGTTGTTGCTAGAAACTAATTGTTTCCTCTGTGTTTCATAGATTGTACTATTGTTAATAATAGATGTAATATTTAATATGTTGAAGCACCATTCGAATGGGGTGATTTTAAATTTAGGCCTACGGGCATGTAGTACTGTTTATTAACATATCTTGGCTTATTAATTTCTAAAAGACATCTGTAACCTGACATAATTGTAGGTAAGACTTATTATTGTGAGAATTCAACTCAATCTCTTTTTCTTGTTTCTTGTTCAGGTTGAACTCTGCATGCAAATTCCACTTTCATACGCAGATTCTGTTATTGGGATGTCCGGTGTAAATATAAGCTACATACGTCGGACCAGTGGGGCATCTGTTGCAATCCAAGAAACAAAAGGTGTTCCTGGGGAGATGACCATTGAAATAACTGGAACTCCTTTACAAGTACAAGCAGCTCAACAGTTGATACAGGTTTCTTGAAGATTATTTTTTCTTTTAAATTCATGAAATCTGAATGTCCTGACTTCTATTTTATTAATTTTTTTTTTTGAAACAGGCGACTTCCTTTTTTCTATCCATATTATTTTATATTTTCGAGGAATTCTACCGTATCATGAAATCTGAATGTCATGACTTCCTTAGGAAGATATCAGTTTGGTAGGAATTGGAGGACTTGGGAGGTCTCTACACTAACACTTGGGCCTTTTTTTTTTTCTTCTTTTTACAAGAAACAAGATGATATATTAACAAAAGGGCCACAAAGAACAGCCTAGGGGCTGAGGTAGAGGAAACCCCTGCCCAAAAAGGAAACTAAATAATAAAAGCCTTCCAATCATTGACAATCATTAGAATGCTAGGATCACAAAAGAATTTCTTGTGTTTGAGCACCGCTGAGGTAGTATGCTAGACACTTCTTCAAAAAGAATCTCTATCTATTTTCTATCTTAAAAAATTCTTTGATTTCTCTGAATCCAAATAAGCCAGAAAATAGCTCTCATGGCACAAACCCCAAAGAATTTTTGCTTCTCCTTTAAAGAAGGTTCCTGCTAAGCACTCCAAGAGCCACAAGTCCACTTTCTCAGGGAGGCAACCAACCAAACCAAACCTTGGGCCATTGGGGCGATTTTAATGTCTACCGTTGGTCTCATAAAAAGTCACGATGGGATTCGAAAACTCACCTCACTCGCTTAACCTTGGTTGCTACACTGAAAGAGTACATCCCTCTTAACTTATAATACACTGAATTGTCTGCTATATACTCAGCACTTTTCCTGCCATACTTCTGGTCAGAAAATCCCCATAACTTGACAATACTCTCTACTTGGTTGAACCCCCCTTTCCAATCTCATCCTAGGGTGCACGTTGGCTATAGGAGGTTATCTGATTTTGTAATAGAAGCAACGCCTTTTTAATCAGAACAGAGAAGTACATTAAAAAGAGGAATACAAAGAACAACCTAGGGACTGGGCAGAGAAACCTCTGCTCATAGAGCTACCAAAAAAAATGGTGTTCCAATATTTAATAATCATCATAAAGTTATAATTACAAAATAATTTTCTATGATTTGAACACCACTACGATGACTTATGCGGCACTCTATCACAAAAAGAAGCAAAAAATGACGTTTTGCCTTCAAATGGGATTCTTAGTGAAAGAAGCAACCTTAGGAGCATGGGAACTTTCAATAGGATTATTAATATCCTATTCTTGGTGGATTTGCCCCCAAAAAGTGGCCTCTATGTTTACACATGGTCTAATTTAAGATGTACATGCTTCTCACTCCCTCATGAATCATTTCTTGATTTTAGAGGATTCAAGGTAAGTTTCAATGACTCTAGAGTTGATTATCTGAAAAGAGTCTGATGATTATCTTATCCTTATTTAAACAGGGTGTTTTAGATGGGAATCTATGCCTATTCGATTTGAGAACATATGGTTGAAGCATCCTTTCAGTTATATTTTAGATGGTGAAATTTTTTGTCTCCTAGAAGGTTGGCCAGGTTATATGCTTATATGATAAAGCTTAAAATTTTAGAGGGCTTTCTCAAGACTTAGGCTGGAACTTCTGAAGAGGAAATATATTGGGCCTAAAGATGTGAACAACAATGGGTCTTGGAGGGGAGATGAAGACTCAAGTTGTTCCGTTGATTTATGTATGGTAGAAGGAAAGGGTCCATAACTATGGCTTTCAAAAAAAGGCACTAGTCTGGTTCAAGATGAAGATACAGAGCTGGAATTTATCTCCCAACTATGACTTACACAATATGTGAGGGAATCAAATTCCGTTGAGCAGGTCTCTAATGGAACCCTATTTCAGAGGAGGATTGAAGATCCTTAGTGAAAGCGCTTGGCCTGGTGAATTCTCATGTGCATTCTGAAGATGCAAGGACCATAAAAAATCATGTTGATGTTTCATTAGGTTTTTTTTTTCTAAGAAGGTATACTTCTATGCGGACACACCTTCATCACCCTCATTTCTAATTAAGTGGATACTAAAGAAGTAATAGGGTCTACTCATAAAACTTGATCTTGGGAAGGCATATGACCTTGTTCATTGGATTTGGGTCAACCTTGATGTCATTTTTTTAAAAAGGAAAGGTTTTTGTTGGGGATGGAGAATGTAGATTGCTTTCTTATAGCTCAAGAGTTTAACCTTATAGAAGGATTTGAAAATATTAAATCGGATAAAGGTGGTCAAAATCTTCAAATACGCTTCAGGGCTTAAGGGTTTTCTATTATGCTTGAGCTCTATACTACTGCAATTTCTAATTGAGACCCCTTCTAGTTCTAACTCTATGATTGATGCAGAACTCCATTGCTAATGCTGCTATCTACGTACCAGAACCAATAACCAGATTAATCCACGAGGGTCATAATGTTTATCCAGCTTAAGTCTCTGTTTATGCATTGCCTCCCAAGTCCTAATGTTGCTGGTCGTGCTCTGCTCGCTAACCTGCTGGTGCTGGCTTCGTTTCGCTTCGCTTTTTGCCACCAAATCCTCAGCGCAAATGCAAGATTAGTTCTTTTCTTGGATCATCATATTTTTTGTACATCCCTTCTAAGATGAATGTGGGAAAATCTTGGCTTGGGCTACAACATTAAGCTCTTTACAGTTTCGTTTCCTGGCCCCTCTTACTGGGATGATAATTTTGTCGTTCAAAATAGTTATGCATCAAAGATGAGATTTATGTGCAGTGGACAACCATTAACCATGGTTCTCAAATATCTTAACTACTGTATATATGAGTTTGGGATGATTTCAGGGTTTACGGCTTCAAAAAGCAGTCAATTTTACTCGCATTGATTTTCTCTCACGTAGGTGATGCAATTTTTCTTTTTAACACTATCGTGGTCCTACTCTTTGGAAAATTATATAAATTATTTTCTTCATAGTATTCTATTGAATTGAAAACACTTTTTTCCCATTACTTTAGAAAAATGTTAAGATTTATGAAGATCAATAAATAAATGAGTAACCAACCAAATGTGTTATTAAATTACAAAAACTAAATGATTATATAATGAAAATTTACAACAGGATTAAATTGTTACAAATTTTAAATTATAAAGATTAGATGGTTATATGCTAAAATTTAGAGATTAAATTATTACTTAAACATACTCTAATAATTGACATTTTAAAAAGGGTTAAATATAAGATATTTTGTTATATTTTATTGACTAAAGAAATTTTGACACTTATTTTGTTGTTTAGAAGTTTCTTCCTTCAGGTTTACTTACCATTTAACGCCTTCCAAGAAAAGGGCGCTAGAGAAGACGAACCAAAGAGTGAAAACTAATGGGAAAATAAAATCCAGATAAATATCAAATTCATGCAAGAACTTGATGCAATTATTTAAAAGGAATGGAAAAGAATCTGTTGCTCAATTATAGATTAAAAAGAGGGGCTGCTGGGGTTATAGTTGAATCTTTGGATGGAGTAGTTTTTGACTCTCCACCTCCTCAATTCGCTGCATGACTTTCTGGGCAATGTCTACATATGCTGTAGAAACTACGGAATTTGGTTCTGATATTACAATAGGGACACCTTCATCACAACATTTCCTGTTCTTCTCTTCTAATGGTACCTGTAACAATTATCCACAAGTTGGCTCGAATGGGAATCGACACATCTATAGAAATCGATGATACGCATTCATATGATGCTATAGTCTGGAAACCAAGATAATTGATCATGAATACTTAAAATGTCTCATTTGAGAACATACCTCACCGACGAATATGATACCCATCTCATCAGCTGCCTTGCGACTTCCTCCATTTCCGAAGATATAGGAACGTTCACCACAATGTGGACACGTAAAGTAGCTCATGTTCTCTACAATTCCCAAAATCTGAAGTAGCAGTCAGGTAGAATGTTCAGATTCTTTCAAAAAACTTGGAAATATGCGTATGGAAGTTAATATTCGGATTCTTTCAGATTCTTATCACCGTGAGGAAGTGTGGGATGACTAGGTAAAAGCTGAGGCATGATCGAGAAACTATATCTTGACCACATCATTGTAACATATTTATTTTTGCTGGGGTGGTAGAATGAGATTGCACAGTCAGGATTAGTTATTTATTTAAAGGCTTTCTTTGAAAAATATAATAAAATAACGACATAGATAACAGGGGATTCACCTAGCGTGGTCATGTGTGTAAGTCATGAAACAGGATATTTACTGATGTCTTTAATATCATTTTCCCCACCCTTTATTGATGTGTATAAATTTCCAAACATTTTTCTAATTGAAAAAGAAAAATTCGACGCATGTCTACTAATAACAGAAAAAAATTCACCGGAACGTGGACGTTAGAGAACATTTTAATTCCCCTACGAGCATCCATTAATGCAACATCCTGAGGTGTTGAAACAATCAATGCACCTGGCAGCACGGAAAAGTAGTTATTAGTCTTAAGACAAATAAATATAAATTGTGAAAAAAAATGCTTATGAGAACCAGTTATATTTTCTACCATCATACTTGGAAATAACTTAATACAGATGACTGCATTTTGATTGAAAACACAAGAATTTTAGTAACAAACCTGCCAAAGAACAAACGGGTGCGACCACAAATTTTTAACCTACCAGAGAGCGACAATCTCTGTGAGATAGTAATCTGAACATCGCCTGTACCAGGAGGCATATCAACAAGAAGAATATCAAGATTTCCCCAGGCAACTCCCCTTGTCATTTTCTCGAGAGCACTTGACACCTGCGACACTAGCAAAGTTCTAAGTAAATGTGGAAAGAGTTCAATGATGAGAATAATCTTTTGAAGAACATGTAACGTGTACAGGGTTCGATCAGGAAAAGAAGCAATCATTTAGGTGACACCGATTTTCTCAACGAGGGGTTCAAATGTTGTTGGTTTGATGAACACAATGGGGAGAGAACCAGAGAGAATATAGTAGATAAAAGGTGCAAGAATGCAGATAACAACACCATAGAATAAAAAAATAAAAAATAGCAGCAAGGTGCACCAATGGCAACCTGGCTGTGGGGCCTACAATGAACCAAATACTGCAGCTGCTAGAGCAACAGGTAATGTCACCCTACCCGAGTGATTACTCTGAGGTTCAGTGCACAAAAATATGGTTTGTATTTTCAAAGCTCGTATACACGACAAGTCGAGAGATATATTTGGATTCATCCTTTAAATCTTCTCGTTAGTATAGATCTTCCCAAGGGAAAGCAGCCAAATGAGACTTAAATTCTTCTAAAGAATTTGGTTTTCCAATTAACTTTACAATCATTGGGTGAAGAGTACAATCAGACTTGAAAAGATTTTTTCAGGAAAAATCTTGAAGATTTGAGTAGTCAAGTTTGTTGTCATTCGTTAGAACTTAGAAGGATTGCAGTTATGATTCTGAATTTATGCTCTAGGAGATTGCTTCAATCTGTGATTTCTCGTACACTGAAACATATATTAAAACATCAATTTAAAGTTCTAGATTACAGCACAAAGCTAGTGGATCTACTCATTGTGTGGGTACTGGAAAGAACTTGGTCTAGGGAAACCCCCAACTAACTTAATCATCATTAATCCCCACCTTCCCGAATAAAATTGTCTACTTGAACAGATCAAAAATGAGGGGAAGCCAACAATGCAATTTCAAATACTAGCGATGCCAAACCGGGGCACTACTCCTATCTCTAGTAATAAAGCATAGTGTCTTGAAATATTGGACAAATGCTCAACAGAAAGGTTAGGGAAAACAAACCATAGGACCTCTCCACACAAGAGCAGCATTGTTTTCCACGAGTAAGCCCATTGACATGCATTTAACTCCATAGTTCTCAACAGGAATCATTTTCCTATCTGTTAAAGAAAGAATGATAAAATGATATATTATCTTTTTGAGAGGAGGAATATATTATTGGATAATTGTATCTATAAAAATTGTTTTAAAACAGAGACATTAGGATACTCACAGAGAATCATATTCAAAGCCTAAAAAATAATGAGATTAGTATTGCTATAAATTTTCTGAAGGAAAAAAGATTTTTCAGGCATGGAAAATTAGAAGAAAGTAACATAATCTGCTCTTTCTTGGGAACCGACTAACATTAATTTATCATGTAAGTTAACCAAGCAAATATACACTAGAAGCATTAATAATAATGGGGCAACAAGAATTGCTTGGAGATCAGTAGGACTATAGCAATAGAGCTTAAATTCAGCTTAAAATGAAGATAATATGAATTCTAACGAGTGATAGTTTATTTGCTAGTTAATGTAATTAAAAATAAAATATAAATAAATAGATAACCTTCCTCGGTAGTGCCTGTAGAGGGGGAAAGTGATTTATAGGGTGAGAACAGAAGAGATGAGAATTGGTACCATATCATCTCTTAGCCTAAGATTGCCATCCTAACCACCAATAAACTTTAGTTAAAAAGACCAATTATGCAAAGTTGTTCATGCCCATGTATATATGTGTTTTAACTGTCAGTAAACTTCTAGAATGGAAAAAACTTGAACCAAATCAGGTTAACCTCAATAAACAAATGTAAATTAACAATGTGAGTAATGATGGCCAGTTCAGAAATCTAATTCACCGGTGAAGGTTAAAAGTTAGTGTAAATTTAATAAGGGTGGCTCAAGCAACAGGCAGGATGGCGACAGAAAAGACGATCAAATGAGTGATATAGCACCTTATATTAGTAAGTACAGAAGGTTATAAAGTACCTTCAGTCAACTCTGGCTTTTGTTGGATTTGCATCATAGTTGGAACATTGGGTCCATATACATCAGCATCAAGTAGACCAACCTTCAGCTGCCACTTGTTTGCAAGTGCAACAGCCAAATTAACTGCCACCCACCCAATTGCATAAGAGCAACCACCAAGAAAAGTATAAAATAGTTATTGGTGCCTCAATAATACACTAAATTTCTCACAGATTTCTTTTATGAATGCGAGATATTATTCACACGAAACAATAAAGACGGCAATCTGAAATATCACAATAACAAACTAACTACTTAAAATCCATTATTAAAGTCACCTTTGATCAAGTTTAAAAATTATCCATTTTGGATTACTCCTGCATCTAAATTGAGCCTCATTTTGGTATTAAAAATCTTAAAATGCAAGGCGGAAGATAACAATTCAAAACGACGCACCCAAAGAGGTAGACAAGAATGGAGAAAAGTGAACATGATGAAGTGGATTCAGCTTGGTTAGCTCGCCAGATTATCTTATACTATAACTAGAAAAGGAGATACCATACCCAAAACCTTAAATTTTAAGAAATTTTATTATTAAAAACAAAGGCAACAGAAGCAAAATCAAGTACCTGCAGTGGTGGACTTGCCGACGCCACCTTTCCCAGAAGCGATGGCTATAGCATGCTTAATTCCATCGATTTGCAGCTCTTTTTTTGTGGCAGAATATCCTCTCACGCCTCCAAGCCTCTAGATGAACATACAGAAAAACAATCGCTCGAGTTATCCTCCATTTCGATTGCGAAGGTAAATGAACGACATGTCGAGAAAATCACGAAGCAAAAAAACAGGGAGCTGAGAGGTAAACTCACACATTTCGCGGAGAAGAACCATGAGAATCGCTTCATGAATTTATAGTTGATGGCCGGTAAAGAAGAACTTCTCTCAGAGAAACGCGACTCGAAGCTCCAATTCTTCACTTCGAATTCCAGAAGACGAACAGCAACTGCAAAGGGCCGACGAGACGACGGGCAATCGAACTTTTGGGCTTTATGCGTCATCGGCCCAGCCCAATAACATCTAATTAGTTCCACCCGGAGGCTTTTTTTTTATTATTTAAATTAAATTTCAGTCCCTTTTCCGTTAAATATAATAAGCAATGTCACTCGATCATTGCAACGGTACTCATGCCACCAGGCTGAGCAATTAGCAGTATTCAGATTGACAATTTACTATATGCTTTTCCGTTTTATAAAAAGTTTAATTAAAATTGAGACTAAAATTTTACATTGGTTAAATTAAAAAGATCACGAATATATAAATGATGTACATAATAGATGTTTAATATAAAACAACAAGCAAAATAGAGGCACGAAGGTCTATGTGAGAAGATGTATTCATGGTATATCCGTCTATACAATTTTTAATTCATCTTGAGAGAATTCCACCAGGCACAATAATGAAACCCAAGTGTTGAAGATGATATCTCCACCTGATGCTCAGGAAGCTAACACTTTGGAAGTGATAAGTTTTATAAAATAAAATAAAGCTCGCAGCAAACAACTAACATTATATTTATGTTTAAATGATTTTTATATTTATGTATATTTTTAAAAATGGACTGTTTTGTCTCTTCATTTTTTAATTTATCTAATTTTTTTCCATCAAAATTTTAGTATAATATTTCATATCCATTAAATCTCTTGCCATAAATTTGTTTTAAAGTATATCAATCGTGTATAAAAAATTTCAATAGAAACTAAAATGGTCATCTTTTAAAGTACATAAATCAAAATTGACATTTTGAAAATCCAAAGATTAAAATGAGTACGAATCAAAATAGATATTTTATAAGTACAAGATCCAAATAAATGAAGCTAAAAATATCGATATTGAAATAGGATTTAAACTTTTTTTAAAGTACACTACATATTAGTGGATGATTTAACTCACAACTTATTGATTAGAGATATATATGATTAAATTTAGTTTTGATAAATAGAATTTAACGTTAATATTTATAACACATGATTATGATACGACACTCACAAAGGTTATTGGGTGACAGTTGACACAGCCACAGCCATCCCCCACCATATGGCTGTGGCTATGCATCATTATTGGCATAGTTGGCAGACTGCCACAATGTACCCTTTTTTTGCCTTTTTCCTTGCTTTCTTTTTCCTTTATTTCTGAGTCTGCCTCAACAAAGAAAAAAAAAAACTTTCTTCTTCTTTTTATATGGAAGAACTGGCTCAGAAACACACACTTTTTTTTTTTTTTGGTGTGTATGTATCATGATAGCTGTTTCCTTATTTACCTGATTTGGTAGCTTAATAACAATGGAAATACAGTTGGTTCCAACGGTTTTATTCATCCATGATCAAACAAGGGCTTCTCCGTAATTCCACTCCAGTTTTTTCTTAATCATATTTTTCTTACATTTATCTGTTTTTATTCCATTGCAAAATGCAAATTTGGAATCTGTCGTCCGGAATCAAGGTTGCATCCTCCTTTTTTCTTCTTCTTCTTCTTCATTTCTGTCCTTTTCGTTGCTTCTCCTCTCCATTTTCTTGCTGATTGTGATGATCCTCCAGCTTCAAACAAGGTAAGCCTATACTCATAACATTTGGTTTCATTATCAAAATTGAATACAAGGGCATTTGTAATTTGTTTTACGTAGGACTTGAGCTTTCTGGATTAATATTTTATTGGGTTGAGATTATTCTGAATAAACTACCGAGGTGTCCAAACAAATGGGTATTTGGGTTTTTGTGGGATCAGGAAATCTCATGCATTGTCGTGTTCAATCTGATTTTGCTTTCTCACGTTTATGCCTCACTTGGATTTTTCCGGCCCCTTTCTTCTTGGTTTCTTCCGGCATTCTTTCTTCTTAAGAAAATCGTGATTACTTCAATTTTGGGCCTGATAATCGAACATTTTGAGATTGGTTGGCTTTTTTCTTCTCATTTTGCTTTTAGCTAATCTGCATTTTGGCATTATTTGAACGTCTGTATTGGGAAATTGTTCTCCAATCCACTTTTAGAGCGCTGGGTCTAGAACGAATTTGAATCAACTTCCTCTCTCTCTCTGTCTCTCTTCCCCTCTTACAAAGAAAAGAAATTCCTCTATGAGCACTTCATCTTCTTCTTTATCAATTTGTTTTCAGGGAGTAATGAATATAGTGCTGCTTTATCCAACACCCACATGAATGAGGATTCAGTTTGACTTATATTTTTCTTGAAAATCTCTATTTTGTTCGTAGTTTTCCTTGTATTCATCTTAATTTCTTTTTCTTTTTTTACTCACTGGATGAATTTTGGCCCCCTTGTTAAAGATTCCATACACCATTATTTTGGTTTTGGTTTTCTTTCTAGATAATACCACTTTAATGGCCAATTTTGGATAATTTTTTCGGGGGTTCATATATATCTTATTTTCCTTTTTATATTGGAATTCAGTATTCACATTAGGTGATCCAATTCAGGACAGGATGCTTAAAATTTGGAGCATCGATAATCTTCATCGTCTAAAGATTATCTGGTTGGCAGAGAGATGGTAGCCTCATGAAATTCTAGAGCAATGGCAGCAAAAGGAAAAGCATATTGTAAAGCTCAGAGGAATCTACAGGGTTTTGCAGCCATTCTAAAGTCTGCAGCTTGTGAATGGCTTCTCATTTTTCTAATGCTCATTGATGCCTTGTTGTCACATGTTTTGACTAAATTTGCATATATTTGCAACTTGCAAACGCCTTGCATTTTGTGCTCCAGGCTTGATCATCTCTTGGGAAAAGAAAAATCTAATAATTATAGGAATCTTCTCTGTACCAACCATAAATTGGAGATATCATCTTTAGTTTCTTGCTACAAACATAATAAGCTTGTTGATGGCAATGAGATGTGTGACGCTTGTATTTATTCATTTGCTACAACAAATAATAAACTCAAGTCCAACTTCAAGTTTCAGAGGTTGTTAGTGGGAAAGTTCAGGTCAGACACTGGTGGAAATGGAGCTCATGGGAAGTTACTAAATAGGCATTCAATTACTCATTGTATTAGGACAAGGCCTTGTTCTTGTTGCAGTAAGCCTTGGAAGACAAGGCCAAATGCTCAAGGATTACTGCAACTGAAACCTTCTGTAACTGCAACCACTAAACTCAATATCCCTTTGCCACGACACTTAAGTAGTCGAGATAGCTTGAAAAAGATGAGGGATAAAATTTCTGGTTCAGTTACCTTACAACATCCAGGAAAAACTGGTTTCAATCTGTTGTCTCGTGTAGGATACAGTGAGCTCAATATCATCTCTGATTCTGAGTCGGAGTTTATGCTTTTTGAAGAAGATGACGATAGAAGTTTAATATGTGAAAAAAGTGAGCTTATAGAAGATTCTGTTCTTCAAACTATAACAAAAATTCCACTCAAGCCTCATTGCAATAATTGTGATCAGGTTAAGCCATCCATTAATTTTGTTGGTTCAAGGCCTTCACCTTTAGAATCATATGTGCAGGTTGATGTGCAAAAGCCCCATAACGTGAAATCCCTTGCTTCTGATGCTACTACTTTTCATGGACTGAGCGAGTTGAATTGGCTGCCCTGGCCAGCCAATCCGACTGCCGACCCTTCTACATTGCCTGAACTTATTTCACTGGATGATGCATTATCCCCTGCATCCAACGTCTTGGGACTTCCTCACACTAATTCAATGGAGAAAAGCGAGCTTACAGATTCTCTCAGCCAGGAGTCCTCTCTCTCCTGCCCACCTGAGTTTGTCACATTACATCATGACCCGAAAGTTGAGGGAAACTTAATGACATGTGAGTTGTGTCCGTATCTGTCCTTGTCTCTCTAGATGTGGTATAGATGCTTTTGGCTTTGGCTTTTCTCTCCTTTTTTTTTTTTTGTGTGTGTTTTTTCATGCCTACAATTTTTTTTTTTTTTTGCCCAATTTCTTTAACCCTGGTTATATATGGCAGGTGAGGAAACAAGAACAGATAATACAGGAATTGTATCTCTCAATGAGCTTGAGGATCATTCAATATCAAGCAAAACAATTGCAGAGTGTCCCAAAATTGATGAGGTGGTACACGAATCTTCTATTGAGTACACGAAAGATGATGTGGATCACAGCAGTGTTAGTGAGTCCTCCGAGAATGATAAGGAAAAAGAAGTCTTCAATTTGGCTACCGAACAATCTTCACAAAAGGAAACTGATATGGTTACTAATGATCTTAAGCAGTTTCCATTGATCAGCACATCAGTTGAAGAATGTCCTAAAACGGATGAGGTGGTATGTGAATCTTCTATTAGGAATGCTAATGATGATATGGATCACAGCAATGTTAGTGAATCCTCCGAGAGTAATAAGGAACAAGAAGTCTTCAATTTTGCTACAGGACAACCTTTGGAGAAGGAAACTGATGCAGTTAGCACAATAATTGAAGCATGTCCTAAAACTGACGAGGTGGTCCACGAATCTGCTATTAGAAACACTAATGATGATATTGATCACAGCAGTGGCAGCGAGTCTTCTGAGAGTCATAAGGAACAGGAAGTGCTCAATCTTGCTACAGAACAACTTTTGGATAAGGAAACTGATATAATTACTAATGATTTGAAGCAATTTCCATTGGTTAGCACAACAGTTGAAGAGTGTCCTAAAACTGATGAGGTGGTATATGAATCTGCTATTAGGAATGCTAATGATGATATGGATCACAGCAGCAGTAGCCAGTCCTCTGAGAGTGATAAGGAACGAGAAGTCAATTTTGCTACAGGACAATCTTTTGAGAAGGAAGCTGACATAGTTACTAATGATCTGAAGGAGTTTCCATTAATCGGTGCAGCAGCTGAAGAATGTCTTAGAACTAATGAGGTGGTCTATGAATCTCCTACTAGGAACACTAATGATGATATGGATCACAGCAGTGTTAGTGAGTCCTCTGACAGTGATCAGGAGCAAGAAGCCTTCAATTTTGCTTCAGGACAACCTTCAGAGAAGGAAACTAATATAATTACTGATGATCTGAAGCATTTTCCATTGATTAGCACAACAGTTGAAGAGTGTCCTGATACTGATGAGAAGGTCGATGAACCTGCTATTAAGAACATTAATGATGCTATGGATCATCATAGTGTTAGCGAGTCCTCTGAGAGTGATAAGGAACATGGAGGCTTCAAACTTGCTAAAGGACAACCTTCGGAGAAAGAAACCGGTATAGTTACTAATGATTTAAACCAGTTTCCATTGCAGAACAATTCTGTTGAACTTATGAATCAATCATCATCGGATGATGAAGGCCAAAATGATAGCATTTCTTGTGATGATTTGCAAGAAGGATTTGCCTATGAATTCAACATAATTCGAGCACATGATCCTTCAGTCCCAATGGATTCTGATGTTGAATCATTGGATGGAAGCAATGTAAGTGAAATTGAAGGTGAA
Source organism: Momordica charantia (assembly GCF_001995035.1). The sequence goes on from NW_019104526.1 coordinate 885,564, forward strand.
AGTATTGTTGACAGGTTAAAGCGACAAGTTGAATATGATAAGAAATGCATAAATTCTTTGTATAAAGAGTTTGAAGAAGAACGAAAAGCTTCTGAGGTTGCTGCAAGTCAAGCCATGGCCATGATCACGAGGTTGCAACAGGAGAAGGCAGCAATGCATATGGAGGCTCTTCACTACTTGAGAATGATGGAAGAGCAAGCAGAGTATGATGTAGAAGCTCTAGAGAAAGCAAACGAACTCATCAATGAAAAGGAGAGAGAAATACAAGATTTAGAAACAGAGCTTGAATACTACAGAGCTACTTACATGGGAGGTACGATAGTTGAGATTGAAGAGTACCGTGAATGTAATAGCAATTATTCCTTTAAATCAGCAATTGCAGAGGCAACAAGACGAAGCAACAGATCTTTGAATCATCAAACTTCATCTTTAGAATTTGAAGATGAAAAAGTCTACATACAGCTATGTTTGAAGAGCTTGGAGGATAAGATCAACAAAATATCTACTAATGGAATTTTAGCGAAGGTTCCTAATTGCATAGATATTGAAGAAGTGGTGAATCCTAAACAAAGAGGGGAAGAGAGTATTGATGCTGAGGGATCTCAAATGACCAAGGAAGAAAATGGTCCATCCACGCACATAGACAAAAACACCTTTAATGGAACAGTTGCACCAGAAGAAGAGTTGGTTGATCCAAAAAACAACGGTCGTTTTAGTGGTGACGAAAACTATCCTGATATGAAAGGTCAAATAAGTTGTGCAAACAAAAGAGAGGAGGTTGACTTCCTTGCTCTTGAACATAAAATTTCAGACCTTACTGGAAAGTTGGTAGCACTACAAGCTGATCATGATTTTCTTGAGCACTCTCTTAATTCTCTTCGTTACGGTGAGGAGGGATTACAGTTTGCTCAAAATATAGTACATCAGCTACAAGAATTGTGTAAACTCGGGATTAGGCTAGATCGTCTACCTGGCTCTTAAATTCTTCAGGCAGCATGATATGGTAAGTAAGTATTACTAACAAAGTAAAAATTCTAAATAACAGTCATGCTAGCATTACATACAAAGTTCAGCATTTTGGTTTATGCACTACAAATTCCTCTTAGTATAGCAAACTTCTAAAATCAAACTGTCCACAAGCTGTTGTATCGTTGAATTTCTCTAAAATCTGTGGAATCATGTTTTATTATTTGGGCTCTATATCTATTGCCAGAGTTTCATTCATCGATGAAACAGATTATGTTTCTTCTTACTTGAATGTTGCTCCATTGATTTTCTAATCTCAACTTTGTTGCTATAATCTCACTACCTTCTGAACACCTAGATGAATTATTACCATAGGATAACTTTTAATTTGATAGAATTTCCCTGCCTGTTCCTGCAACTTGCCTTCCTGTGGCTTTTCAAAAGGTCCACTCTGACTTTGTAACTGAACGAAGTTTTAATCTGAAGAAAGAAACATAACTGGACTGACCTCTAAATTTCGCATATGAACTAGTAGCTATGTATGTCATTAGGATTACTTGAGGCTCACTTTAAATTCATGTTTCTCATGCACAATCTAGAATTTAAATCCATAACCCACTAGAGAGTAGTTACTGACATATTCCCATGGAGAAATCTAGCAGAGTATCATTATCTTTATGGGGGAAACTTCAACTTGTTGAAGTATTTTTAGGCTCTCAATCATTGAAACTTCCAACTTCTTTTCTGATGCTGTTGTAAATGTTTAAATGTAGAAGATACCATGATGCTGTACTGTTGTTCCTAAACCATTTCTTGATCTTCTTTCTCCAGATTATGCACACAACTTTAAGAGACCGAATAAATCTTAAAATGGGAGCCAGTAATCAGTCTGTAATCATTAAAACATTGAAAGGTGCAAACCCAGATGAGAAAAGTCATGGTTCATTCCTTTTGGTTGATGCTGCAATCCATGGCCATGGCCATGGCCATTCCAGAGAAAGTTCAGAGTAGATGAAGAATGGTGTATGTTGTACAAAATAGTACCATCAAATCAAACCATGGAAGCTGAGTCTTCCCATATTTTTGGCTTTTGAATTTTGTGAAGGTTAGTGTTTTTACTTGCTGAGGAGCTCGTGATTCTTGTTTCTGTATATCCATGTTTTTTGAGGTTTACCTTTCTGAAACCAAAATAAACTGTTCTTTACCATTGCATTCTTTCCAGATCATAGTATATTTTACTTTACAAAAATATTAATCGATAAAATATTCATATCAATGGCTAGTATTTTACAATTGATGACTTTATAAAACTGAGGTTTATGAAACCCATCTTTTATACTATAGGCTGGATGGAAAATTTTCTCATGAATTTTGGTTGGACTCATTTGACGTAAGAGGTGACGTCAGCTGAGTGTTTTCAATGACACGTGTGAACATCTGTTAAGTTGGTTGACGACAGCATATGAATGGCTCCACACATTTCATCATGCTCAGCCGGAGACTCATTTTCTCAAGATTTTTACAAGTCTTTTTGAACAACTTTTCTGTTCTTAAGATTAATGGATTATATATAAATGTAGTTGAAGTTGGTTTGGTTAAACTTCACGAATAATCTTTAAATTATCTTTTAATCACAAGACCCACCTATTTCATTCTATTTTTATGCTAAAATTTAATATAAACAAGAGTTAACTAAATAGAAAGTATCAACTCATTGTTAAAAAATGTTGAAAAAAGGGTTAATATGGTAACGATGTAGGCGATTTGTGAAGTTTGATTAAATTATAGTAACTAAATTGAAAATTTTAGAACTACAAGGACCAAACTATACTATATGGACTAAATTAATTTTTTTAGAACTGCAGATACCAAATTAAAAATACATTCTAGAAAGAAAAAAAAAGAGAGTTTGTCAAATATTTAGGTTTGATTTGGCCTCGTCTTGGTCTTTGCTGCGCCATACTTTCTCTCTCACTTTTTGACTTGTTGCCAATGTTGAACTTGGAGTCAATTTTCATCCCCAAATCCAAATTTTCAAATACTTCAGGGGTCTAACTGTAATTTGTGAAACTAGTTTAACCACAAAGAACTATTAGACATCAAATAGGAATTTCATAAACCTATTAAATTTTAGATTACAGTCCTTAAAAGTTTTGGAACCATATTTTTATTATTAAAAAAAACACACACAAGTGCTAAGACAGTTCATCAGGAATGCATCAGCTAGCTGTACACGTGGCCCAAGTTTAATTACACTCTTGGATATTGAAAAATTTTCTTAGTATTACAGCATAACATAGAACCAAGTAAATTTTCCTAACTAACTACAAACCAAAATATCAAGAGAAAATTTTATGGTATCACGGAAGTATCATATTTCCTTCTATTTACTGTTTGCCATATCAGTAGTATATTAAATAGAAGGGGAGTACCATAGATTTTTCTTAGTTAGTTTTAGAATTTTTAATTATAGTTACTAAGTTGTACTCATTTGTAATAATCACACAATAGTTGTGAATGAGTTTTCCTTAAAAACTTTATTTAAAGTCTTCTTATAATTCATGATTTTTTATTTATTATTATTATTATTTTAAATAAAATATGTGAGGTGGAGGACTCCGAACGCACTACTTTTGTCTTAATTGAGCTATATTCGTATTAGCAAAATTTATAATAGTCGTGAATTTTTGTCATATAATTCAGCTTTTCTTCTGTGACTTTGACTTCAACGACTAAATAGTGTTGGAGACGAAAGTTGTAAATTAATCGAAGGTTTTTATAATCAGTTCAACTTTACTTGCTGAAGTGTGACAAAACCATTACAATTATTAATTGAATATTGATCAAGAGTGCATTTTCAATATACTACTTTCCAAAATGTTTAGAGAGGAGATCTTTTCTGTTTAAAAAAAAAATTGTCAAATTTTAATAAGCGGTACAAGTATTATTGTCTAGTAAAATGATATTCTTTTCTAACCTCTTAATTAGAGATATATGTCAATTATTCTGAACTGTGTTCACTTTGACCAGTAACCAAATATTGTTAAAGCTTTTAGTATAGCTCTAAAATTTTAATATAAATTATTTAATATGTCTCTAAATCAAGATTTAAAATGTCGATGCGTAGAAATATCAAGGTCTCAATTTAGTGGAAATGTCAATGAAAATATGATAAAATGTTGATGATAGATATTTATGAAAAAGTTATAAAAATAAAAGATTTGTAAACAAATATTTAAATTAATAAATAGCATTTTATCCTTTCTAAATAAGTTAAAAGTAATTAATATTATGTCTAATGAGATTTTGTTGATATTTTTAATATTTTGTCAATTTTTTTGTATTATTATGGAAATGTCAATTTACCTCTTAGGTGGATATCGAACTTATGGATACATGAAAATGTCGACATGTCGATGGATAATTAATACCATGTTCAAAACTTTCCATTTTATTTATATTAAATTTGAACTGGATAAAAATTTATCAAACAAAAGTTTCATGCACAAAAGAAAAATACTTTTTTTTTCACAGAACAAAAGAAAAATACTTAAGTCTTGACTTGTGAGAATCTATTTTTATGTTGATCGGTTTGAAAATTTGACAATTCATTATTTTATTTTTGAAAAAGAATTCTATTTTTTTTTCATTTTTTTCTTGTCAAATATTCAACGTGGACATAGGCCAAGATAGATAATCGCCACTTAGAACCAAAATATTTTCTATTACAAAATTAAAGTTATAGATCTATATGAAATATTTGGTCAAAAAACACATTTGATGCCCGCTATTATACTAAAGTTTAGTTCTTAAATTTTAATTTGTAACAATTACCCTTTATTTTCAAATTAGTAACGGTTTAGAGCTTGAGTATGTAACAATTTAGTCTACACCATGAAAAATCTAATGAAAATTAAGTATCAATTTTTATGGCATAATAATGTAGTCTTTGTAATTTTTAATCACATTTAATCTCTTATCAGTTGATCAATTTATATAAATATAAGAACTCTAACACAAGTTTTCATGATAAAAATTAAGGTGTGTTTGGGAGTGATGATTTTTGCCATGGTCAAAATCACTTATTTTCCATGGATCATGTTTGACAAATTAAAAAATTATTTTCAAGATAACTTAAAATCATCATAAATTGATTTTTAAATTATCACTTGTTTTGGAAAATTAATTATATTTAAATCTATGTTTTTTTTCAAAACCATTAATTCTATCATCACTCCCAAATACATCCCAAATTGTTGCAAACTTTAAATTATAGGAGACTAAATTGTTATATATTAAATTAATTATTATCAATTTAAAAATATATGATTAAATCGAATTAAAATTGAGAGACTAGATCATTTGATTTATGTCATCACTTTAGCATAGAATCCTTGAAATTCACCGCTTTGAAAAATTATATAAAACATAGCCATGGGATCCAAGTGTAACACACGATTCATTTCCCTGTAGACCACACAATGTTGGCTCAAATATCATTGTTTTCCCTCTTTTCCCTTTTCCCTCTGCTTTTCTGCATCTTCTTCTTCTTCACCAAGACCAACAAAAATCCTTCCTCCGTTGAACTCCCCAAATCGTATCCTCTAGTGGGTTCCTTCTTCGCCGTATTTGCCAACCGGCACCGCCGTCTGCAGTGGCTCTCCGACCTTCTCCAAATCTCCCCGGCCGCCACCTTCACCCTCCACCGCCTGTTCGGGCAGCGGCAGGTTTTCACCGCTGATCCCGCCGCCGTCCACCACATCCTCAAGACCCACTTCCACATCTACCAGAAAGGACACTCCTTTCGCTCTACTCTCACCGATTTTCTCGGGGACGGCATCTTCAACGCCGACGGCCACAGCTGGAAATTTCAGCGCCAAGTTTCGAGCCACGAGTTTAGCACCAGATCGCTGCGCAAGTTCGTCGAGTCCGTCGTCGACGTCGAGCTCTCCGATCGACTGCTCCCCATTCTTCGCTCGGCGGCCACGGCGCCCTCTGTTTTGGATCTTCAGGATGTTCTTCAACGATTCGCTTTTGACAACGTTTGCAAGATTGCTTTTGGGTGAGTATCTGCGGTTTTTCAATTTATTACTTCATTTATAATTTTCAATTTCGTCGGTTGGTTTCAATTAGGATTTTTTATCCCATTTTATCATGCATTCGGATCTTTGACCCCTTCTTAAAAAAAAAACTGATCTAATCGGGATGGAATATTTATTCTATATGTAATCGGGTCCGAGTTTGTGCTATCTCGAGTCCGGGATTAATGAGGGATTTTTTTTTTCTTTTTAATCACCATCATCTTGAGCATTAGCATTTATGAAATCTTGAAATCATGAGTTTATTTTTAAATTAAATCCTGAACATTCATGTGTTTCTTGACTCAAAATTTAAGGAATATTGATTTTTTTTCTTTATAATTAAATATTGATGGTAAAAAACTTCTTGTTTTTAAGAATCAAAATTGGTTCTCCAAATTAAAAATAGTGTGAGTTTTAAGAGTTGGTGGAAAAATCAAAATTGTGGAGAATTTTACTTTGAGAATCTTAGGAGGACAAAAAAGTGAAGATATGTCAAAACTAAGTATGCTTTTAGAAAATGGGTCAAACATTAGAACTGTTGGGAAGGGTCAAAATTCCCAATTTCCCCATGTTGTTCTCGCGGTTATCATTCAATAACTGGTACATTTTTATATTTATGGTCTAATTATGAATTTGGGTCTGGTAATTTATGGCATGATTTCAATTTATTTCCTATAGTTTTTAAAGATAGATAGCTTAGCTTCAATTTAATCTGATATTTTTTTAGTTTAAATGTGGAGATCCGGTAATAAATATCTTTTATCTACCCAACTAATTTTTAAGAAAATCACTACTCTAAATAGTGAGCATTAAATATTTTAAATAATTTTTTTTTATAGTTTAATCTTTATTACTATGATTTTAGTCCCTATATTTTCAACTTTGGTTATTTTAGCCATATACGATTTGACTCTTATAATTTTTAAAAGTGACTATTTTAGTTTCTTAATTTTGTTTTTAATCTCATTTTTTCTATCATTTTTTTCAACCGAACACTTAATATATTTATGGAAATATAAAGATAATTTTATATTAAATGGTTTTTATAAGAATTTGTGTAAAAAGCAGAGGATGAAACGAATCTACAGGATCCAAACGAATATTAAACGAATATTTTGAAAGAATACGGTTGAAACGAATCTTTTCAACCAAAACCAAAGATGAAAATATCAGATCAAAATAAATCAAAGCAGGATCAAAATAGTATTTTAATTAGGATGACTGAAGGCAATTGAAAATTTTAAAACTTGAATGAAATTGAAAGTAGCTATGCAAGTAATTGGTGGTGATTAGATTAATTTTATGTAAATGTTGAACGCAACAGGTATGATCCAGCTTACTTATCACCTTCGTTCGGGCAATCAAAATTCGCGATGGCTTTTGAAGATGCAGTAAGAATCAGCAGCGGCAGGTTCGCGTCGCTGCTTCCAATAGTCTGGAAAGTGAAGAAATTCTTAGACATTGGATCTGAAAAAAGGCTTCGAATCGCAATCTCCGAGGTTCGAGGATACGCGAAGAACATCATAGAGGAGAAGAAAAACGAGATCAAAACCAACGCTTCCATCGATTCAGTCGATCTCCTATCCCGGTTCCTCAGCTCCGGCCACTCCGACGACAATTTCGTTGCCGACATAGTCATAAGCTTCATCCTGGCCGGCCGGGACACCACGTCGGCGGCGCTCACCTGGTTTTTCTGGCTGCTCTCGAAATACCCAGAAGTGGAGGATCGAATTTTGGACGAAATTAACGACAAATCCGAAATTAGTGGCGGTGGGTATGATGAAGTGAAGGATTTGGTGTACACGCACGCGGCTCTGTGTGAGAGTATGCGGCTGTACCCTCCGGTGCCGGTGGACGGGAAGGAGGCGGCGGAGGACGACGTGTTGCCGGACGGGACGGCGGTGAGGAAGGGGGAGAGAGTGGCGTACCATCCGTACGCAATGGGGAGGCTGGAGTCGATTTGGGGGTCGGACTGGGCGGAGTTCCGGCCAGAGAGGTGGCTGGAGAGGGATGGCCCGGCGAAGTGGAGGTTTGTGGGAAGAGACAATTACACGTACCCGGTGTTCCAGGCGGGGCCGAGGATTTGTTTGGGGAAGGAAATGGCGTTTCTGCAGATGAAGAGGATGGTGGCCGGAATTTTGAAGAGATTCCGGGTGGTGCCGGCGGCGGAGGAGGGTGGAGAGCCGAAGTTTGTGCAGTACATGACGGCGAAAATGGAAGGTGGGTTTCCGGTGAGGATTGAGGAACGAGAGGTCTGGTGAGAGGAGAAATGGTAATTTGTTCGAATAACGTTTACTTTTAGACACCCAATTATATAAATGTCTAAAAATTACACGTTGGTGTTTATGGAGTGAAACCCAATTATAAAGTATAGTTATCCAGATTAATTTTGGGAAACAAATCAAATCAATAAGCGCGATTATTTTAGAAATGTAGCTAAAAGATCTCCATATTCACTAGAATTCTTAAGCGGTGGTTAATCTGTTGCGACGAAGAACTTGTTCAGTGGTGCCACAGAAACTACATCATGATTTTGGGTTGCTTTTTGTTCTTGTCTTTCTCGCAAGGTACCCCTCCCCTTTTCTAACCCCCTTGGTAGCGGTGGGAATGTGATTTTCATTTTGGCAAATGTTTTGCTCCTTCCGTGTAATCCAATCCAATCATACACTTTGAGTACATTTTAGGTACATGTGTCAGGAAAATAGAATTATTCTTTGGAAAAGAAGTACTACCTACACAACTTATAATATTATATAATCATATAACATAATACAAGATATATGTTATATAACTTAATTAATACGCTAGAAAAATTAATGAATAAAAGATAAAAAAAAAACCCGTCCAGAGAACTCAAAAATGGTGATGACAAAAATTTGAAATTTGGGGCGATTATACGTACACATTGAAACGGGAAATATCAGCATAATTAAAATAAAATAAAAGAATAATTACGATAAAAATTAGGGGTGTAAGGATCCGAACCGAAATCGATGTTTTTAAAATACATAACCCTTCATCGAAATCGGTTTTGATGAAGAAGAAGATTCAAAGTCGGTTATCTTGGGTTTTTCATGGAGGTTGGTTTTGAAGAAGATGAGTTTTTGTGAGTTTTCATGGTAATGTTTGAAAAAAGAAGGGTGGTTTACAAATCAAAATCACTAATCTTTTACTTATAGTTTACCATATGTTTTTTTTACACTAATTTTGTGGATTTCCTAAAAATTTCAGAGTGGATTTTTTATTTTGAAGTAAGATACCATGGAGAAAGGAAATCTGTAAGAACCTCTAGTCCATTGCACCTCTAAAAAAAAAAATATAATGTCATAATAATTGCAATATATGACATTAAATGAAAATTTCTAGCTGTCAAAGTGAGTATAGCTGATAATTGATATATATCTTAAACTCACATATGTGGGTTTGATCTAAAAAAAACATAAAATCTCTGCTTATTTCAAATAAATAGTTGAAAAATTATATAATAAATATAAAAAAGACATATCGCGAGATATTTCTCTAATAAAATTGTAATGATTAAATTTAGGGAGAGATATGTACCCTATGAGCTGATATTTAAGCCCAGTTTTTAGTGAGAGGCGGGCCCAATACATATTGGGCCTCAGTTACGATGAGCCTATTAATTGGAAGAGGGACATGGCCAGGAAAATAACAAAGTTTGCACAAAACTATTAGCAATTAAATAAAACTTATACATATTAACTAGAAAATCGTGAGTTCAAATCCGCATCCACATGTTGTACTAAAAATATTTTAATAGTCTTTCCTATATTTTAGAAAATTTAAATAAAAATAATATTAAAATTTTAAAATATGTTACAAATGCAAGACACAGATTTAAATATTTAATCTATAAGTCAAGATATTGTCCGTTTTGGACATAACTCTTGAGACTTTTACTTTCATTTCATCCAAAAGACTTTATATTAACGAAGATAGTTGTCCTTATATACTATGAATCACTCAATTCCTTGAGCAACGTAAGACTTTGTTTGCACTTCTTTTAATCCCAACACCATTCTCTGTGCATCATGAACTTTGCAGTTAAGCAATTAAAGTAGAGAACTTTCGATTTTCTAAGATAAATTTAATAGATATTCTATAAAACGTTATAGTATTTTTTTCTTTTAATATAACATAAATGTGAGTTTTAATTTTATTTAGATGATTTAGATGATGTGTGTTTTTTTTAAATTATAAACTACATTTTCTTTTTATGTAAATATCTCTTTTCAAATATCTCAGGCAGGGGAGAAATGGTATAAATTCTAAAACAATTATAAAAAATAGAGTGCCATTAAAGTTTATTATTATTTTTTCAACAACACGTAGGAAAATGATAAATATTAAAGTGGAATTAAATTGAAGTGGTAGAATTCAAGTTTTACCTTATTGGGTTACATAGTTTTGAAACCATATATATTGTGAAATGCACACAACATATACATATATATTTTAGGATAATTTCTAACCAATCCTTGGGATTTCAACAATTACATCCTGAATATTAACAAACAACCGAACTCGATCACATCTAAGATCTTCAGTGACTCCACTTCCAGCCAAGATTGTTTGAACTCGTTCCACATTCGGATTATCTTTCTTGATAATGTGCTCTCCAATCTTTGATTTTATCCCAACAAGTTCCGGCCACACATTTTTTCCTAATCAACSAAAACAAATTCATCACCAACTAATTAATCTTCACGCTCCCCGGTGTTAAGGATCCCACGTAGGGACCTAACAAATATTTATAATAGATATGAACTACTTCTTTCATTGCCAATTGATCTTGAGGTGAGATCCAATTGATATGGTATTAGAGCTCAAAAGCYCAAACGAACATCCGCTTTAAAAATGGGATCCAGTCAAGATCCACGAGCTAAAAGAGCCACGATCTTGAGGTGACAAGTTAACGATCTCACATTGAAAAGAAAAAGGACCTTACATAGGTTCATAATAGACATGAGCTACTCCTCTCATTGTCGGTTTTAAGATGGAACCCATAAATACAGTACAACAATTCTTCRATTCGAAAAACAAGAATAAGGCCACTAAAAACACACTTTTTAATTAAAAAGGGTTTCAAAAACAAAATCAGAATTAAAGCTATTTTGAAGATGATTTATATACAAAAAGAAAAAGAAGATAAACAACGATGAATGAAATTAAAGTGTAGAAGTTAAAAAGCAGAAATGGAAGCATACCTGCAGAAGGGCAAAAATCAGCCATTGTTGAATAATTAAGTTGATACTATTGATGGGGTTGAAATGCAATATCAGAAGGATCAATATTTATAGGGAAATGACATTCTGAAGGGTGGCGCCCCAAGTTTTGGACCATATATAAAACTTGACTACACACTATATTTTGCTATATTATTATATTGTTGAGAAGACATGTAGAGATATATACGAAGAATGAGGACAAAGAAATTGTATTGGCTTGCGTGTTGTATTCTACAATATATTATATATAGAAAAATGAGGCTGCTGCCTGCTGGGCTGAGCCCCTAGTGGCATTGTTTTCATATTGCAATTAAAAGGGTCTTCCCATTAATTAACTTATTATGAGTATGGGGGAAGTTCAATTGTATAAGAGCTAGATAAATTTTCTTTCAAGTAGCTGTCAAATTATATACATTCATGTAAGAAATAACCAAATCTAGAAATTAGAGAGAGGGGAAAGTTGTATGTATATATATATTTTTCTCAATATACATTTTATTCGGACAAATTTGTAGGTAAAATATAAATGAAAGGTCCAGTTTGATAACACGATTTTATTTTTATTTTTTATATTTTTAAAAAAGTTATACTTGTTTTCTTATTTTGATATGTTTTTCATATTTATTCAGATTCTTAACCAAATAAAAAAAAAAAAAACTTTTGAAGACTACTCATTTTGATTTTGAAACTAATTTGGCTTGGATTTCAATAACAAAGACAAAATAATACTGTAGGGCTCATGTAAACTTAATTTTCAAAAATAAAACAATAAAAAGAGATAAAGATGTGATTAATTTCCGATTTAAACTTTTATTTTGGTAACTCTCTCCCAATTTCTCATTGTAATTAGGTTATTTAATATTATCATAAAAAACTTTTAAAAATAGTGATGTTGATGAGGATTGAATGCCAATTGGTCGAACAGTTAATATATATAATTAATGTGCAAAATATATACGTGGCTTTCTATCCTAATTCTATCCCATTCACTTTTTTGGTCCAAGCCTCCCCCGTTCCAATTTGTGCACATACATCTCCTTTATAATAGATCCAACTTGTTCATGTAGGAATTCTCTCATCTTTCACATTCTAATATATACAAAAATTGAATTTTAAATTTTTAAAAATTAAGAATGACATAAGAAAAAGATGCATGTATTACAAATAAAATTATATACTTGTCAGACCACCGAGTAATAAAACATATAATATTTCATTGGCATATATTTATAATCAAAAGATTAGTGAGTTCGATCCCTTCAACCCCACATGTTATACTAAAAAAATGGTTATAAATATTACTACTCAAATATTTTAAGCGTCATTTTTCTAAAAAAGAAGAAGCTTCTGGTTGGTAGAATTCCTTCCCTTAAAAGCATTTCAAAATTCAAATGGTTTTTTTTTCATCTTTTTATTTAACTTTTTTTGTTTAATAACATTTTATTCTTGCATGATTAAATTTAAATTAATTAGTAAAGCACGAAACCACAAACGGTTATCACCGTACGCTATTCAGGCAGGTAAGTGTGTTGCCACCTCTGCTGTACGTCAAGGACGCTGAGTACTGCGACCTGGCACTCGACTGCAGGTTGCAGGCCTGCAAATGGAGGTGCCACCCACTAATTGTCAGGGGGTGTACTCTCCACCATCAAGGCCTTGTACAGCTTGACGCTCCTCTACCACCTCAACTGTCGTCATTTTTGGTCGGTCATCCGCGCTTATAAAATGGAATGACCCCCACCTCAGCAAGGTACGTGAAAAACCTGTTACTAAGGTGTCCACCCTATTTTCTTACTCCGATTACTAACTTAATCGTCATAGTGTATTAGGCGAAACACCGCACCAGTATTGAGTTTTCTGGTTGTAGACTCATTTGCTCCTTAGTGAAAGCACACCCATTCGAGGGATACGTAGACCTCACCGAAATTTTCCGTCAACAAATTATATATGTACAGAAGCTACAAATTACCGCACTAATTAGTGTCAAATAAATAGTAAATTCAAACATAGCTTAGTGGACAAAGTATAGTATTACCATTCAAAAGGGGGTGATTTCATATGATTCTCCATCTCATAATGTTAGAGCTAAAAAAATGTTAAATAAACCTGGGAAATTGGGGTTTTTGACCCCACCAATAGTTCAAATTGGATAAATGAACCCCTTTTAAAAAAACATAATTTTTAACCCCACCCCTACTTAATTTTGAACCCACCTTTATTGAAAAGACGAATATACCCTTATTTATGATGCATTAACTCCCTCATTAACTTCCACCCAACCATTTCACCAAACTTTTAACCTCATATTTTACTTATGTTTTGAATTTGAAACAATCCAAAATTTTCACACCATCCAA
>NW_019104526.1:901806-914424 GCF_001995035.1 Momordica charantia
GCGCGTAGGTTGCCAGTAACTGCTTTATTGGACCATATCAGAGGTCTGTTACAGACTTGGTTCTACGATCGACGAACGCTTGCCTCTTCCCGATCAACCACATTGTCCGACTACGCAGAAAATAAGCTTGCTGAATACTCGGACAATGCCAGGAGACACGTTGTAGTGAACATCGACCAGTTTCATGTCTAGGTACGTGATGGTAACCTTGACGGGATTGTTGATTTCAACTCTAGGACATGTAGTTGTCGGGAGTTTGATTATTTTAAAATGTCATGCTCTCATGCTATTGCCGGGGCGATGATGCGAAACATAAATCCGTACACTCTGTGTGACGAGGCATACACGACGAACTCCTGGGTAATGGCTTATGCAGAACCAATATTTCCAATCGGTCACGTCTCAACGTGGAACAGTCGAGCTACTCTGTTGTGGTACGCGAACCCGACGCACCCTCCACGACACCACTCCAGGGGCTTCAATATCCTGCCATGATGCAGCAGCGCAGGTAGGATTGTACACATGGGCTTCAATTCCTTCTCAAGTTCATCCAGTGGAGTGACCGTTTGGAGTGAATCCCATACGGTTATGTCGCCCTGTACAAGGTCGATGCCGAGCATCACCTAGTGGTTCCCGCCTACGTTCATGGGGGTGTACACGATGTCTGCATCACTCCAGGGCACGTTGTGGTCTGACTGCCTACCGTGGACATATCGAAAGATTGTATTCTCCTCGCGCTAGGGGTAGTTGATCCTAGTGGACAATACACCTGGCTTCATGGCCGCATATGGACCGTCTGTCCGATTCAGCAGAGTCTGTATAGCAGTTAAAAAGTAATTCATTAGTTAAACAATTGATCAAAACATCATTTATTAGTTCGAACCGGAAGAAGTAAAAAGTAATGACCGAAAGAAGTACGTCGCCTATCGCAAACTTCTTACGACATAGATGGAGACACTTCTCCAACTTTTTCGCTGTAAACAGGACGAGACCATCAAGTACCTATTATATTTAACCAATCCACATTGATGTAATCAAACTATTGACGAATATAGTACTACGAATATATTAACAGTACTTAATTCGTCCTTAAATTCAACACTAGGGTCCAATAGATCGCAATACCATTCCTTCTTTTGGAAACCAGTTGCAGTGGACCACAATCTCCAGTCCGTCTTCAGGTCATCCATCCATCTCTGGAACTTATTGTCCAACTGCGGCGCAATGGGACATACTGGGTCGTAGCTATCCACGGTGGTCCCACGCTGACCGGTTGGTGTGTATATATCCTTCAGCTTCCACGAGTAATGCCTCTTGCGTAGCCCACGCCCAGTTGGGGCCTGCTGAAGGTCATATTCTTCCTGGTCAAGGTAAGGTTCAACCTAAAACACAATACACACGTGAGTTCGTGTAATGACAGCTGACAGCTAATATGTATATGTATGACATTAAGTTTACCTTAATGATTGCGTTCGGTGCCCAGTCCTTATAGGGACGCCTAACGCGTCGGCTGACGGGTGGCATATCTGATGCAATGTCCGGCTCTTGCATTCCAACAGTGGCATCCTAATATACAACCAATATTAATCATATTGGTATATGGAAGCACAAACGTATACCGGCGTTATAGAAATAGGACTTACCTGAAACAAACCGACAGGACGATCGGGGTAAGCATCCAATGCATTGTCCCGCTTCGTTATCGTACCCTGGTCTTCGACCATAATCATCGGATCCTCGTCCATATTCTTCGAATTATCGTCCATAATCTTCGGACCATGCTCCATGGTCCGATACTCATCAGTCTTAGGGACCTCTTCCGGCCTCTAGTCCTCGTCCATACTCTTCGGACCTCCATCTGGCGTTGGGGCCTCATCAGGCCTTTGATTCGATGGATCATCATCATCGTGCCCACCCCCACGTCCAAAATATTTGGTCGGATCAGGGAATTTACCTTGCACGAAAAGTACGGACCAATAAGCGTTATCTCGGACCCAACTAATCATAATTAATAACTAAACATACCTAATGTTATATACATATAAAATGCGTACCTTCGACAGTTTTTTCAGGTATCTCTGGATACCTTTCAGGGCGACCCCGAAGCCAGTCAGTGTGGCCTCAATAGCACCAACTCGGTCATCGAGCCTCTTCAACCATCTATTGATCTTATTTTTGAATTTTTTCTGTTTCGACCTCTTCTGTAGCGCTTCGCTGTCATTTCCACTAGGTCCAGCATCGTCTAATGCAGGGCCCTGTAATGCATCATCGTCCAATGTCTCGACTTCTTCTACTAGATCCTCTATGATATTCTTTCCTTTGTCCTTCACCTTTCTTTCTTGAGTACCCCTTTCCAGATCTGCAGGCGGGTCAACTACTGCAGCCGGGTTACGTACTACAGTCGGGGCAGGTACAACAGCCAGGTCAGGTATTGTAGGCGGGTCAGGTACAGCCGGCGGGGCAGGTATGGCACAGGCTTCTGGTGGACGCATGATACGGACCATGTGTTCTGCCTCAACATTTGTTGAAACCAAGTATTCCTTAACCTTGAACTGCAAAAAACTTATGATTAGACCTAAATGAAAAAAATAAATTTGAATCGCACGACCACAAGATAATTACTTACCATCGTGTTATCGAACACGTCTCTCTGCAGAGTAAGTAACCCACGAGAATAAATGCACGACCACCTAAGGAGTCGAGGAATGGCATCGTCGCTCAGCCTCGTGACTACGCGCAGACTCAACGTCGATATCGTTTCGTAAGCCCATACCTAGAATCCAGTGAAGTCAAATAAATAATGCATTTAAATAATATATTCAATTATAGTTGACTTAAAGCTCGCTAACCTGAAATGCGTACGGAAACCCGTAGAGACTATAAGTCTCTTGGTGTGTGGGGTCATTTCTCGCCTTCTGTTGGTACGCCGGCAGTTTATCCTTCAGGGCATTCTTCAGGCTCCAAAGTGTTCTTTCGAAAATCAACGAACTCTAGTCGTGATTGCAGAACAGCTCCTACCTATCCACAACCCCTAAAAGGGTCGTATCTATAAATTGCTTCCTCTCCTTCCCCATCATGGCAAGCTCGACGAAGTAAACTATGCCAACCTTGACAACATCCTCATCGTTGTCAAAAACTGCCTCCATAAAAATCTTCTCTAACTCACTATACTTAACCCTGACACTATCCTTAAAGTAACGTGCTCGAAGTCGTCGGCCAGGAATATCGTTATCTACCCTAATCATCTTATGACTGAGGCCGGTGATTAGGTCAAACTCCCGCTTACCAAAGGAGACCCTTTTCCCAAACAGGTCGAAACTAATGATGTCCTGCCTAGGCTCTTCAACCTCTCTCAACAATAGATGATGTATTAACGGACCGTTAAAAACTACGTCCATGTCCAAAATGGGACCGAAACATGTTTGCCTAAACATGTCTAACTGGGTTGGGGTTAACCTACCCTTTTGCCTAGAAGTGGTTTTATCTACATGGGCAAGGTTGGTCAACGTGGCCGGAAACCAGTCATCACGGTTTAGAATTAGTCTCAAATCCATTATATGTCCTATACAAAGGTAAAAAAAAAGAAAATTAAATAAAGACTAATGCAAGGAAATTAAAAAAAAAACGCTGAGTGCAGACCAACTTAAAAAAAAATTCGAAGGGTCTGCATTCTGCCTTCCATCCCGGACCATTTCGCCTCCAGGATGAAAGGCAGAAAATAAAGCCATATTCTCTGCCTTTCATCCCGGAACGAAACGGTCAGGGATAAGGTCCGGGATGGAAGGCAGAATGTAGACACTTTGAATTCGATCCCGGATTCAATCCCGTACTCTATCCCGGACCAAAATCATCCGGGATTGAATACGGGATTGAATCAGAGATTAATTTTTTCCCCAAATTTCTCAGTCCTGCAAGCACAACATGAAAATGACCCTAGATCTACGTGGCTGCTTCAGATAGCGCCGATAATGATATCAGAACAACAAATGTTTCTAAAAATTTTGTTATAATCTACCCGACCACTAACCTTGTGATCGATGACTTCGTGGGGTGAAACAATGGAAGAGAAAGTCTTAGAAGCGTAAGGTCCGGGATGGATGAATCGTCCAACATCCGAGATAACGTTCAATCCGGGATGAGGTTTAGGGTTTTAGGACAAAGGAAACGTTCGAGATGGGGTGGAAATTTTTGTTGGGCCAGGAAACGTCGAGATGGGGTTTAGGGTTTTACTTGGAGGGAGTTCCCTTCATTTTTAAACATGAGGGTACTATGGTAAATTGGTCTTGGGGAGAGGTTCAAAATTAAATAGAAGTGGGGTCAAAAATTAGGTTTTTTTAAAAGGGGTTCATTTATCCAATTTGAACTATTGGTGGGGTCAAAAATCCCAATTTCCCAATAAACCTTTGTGAAAGCCAATTAAAATAAATTTGAAAGTACAGGGATATATGATATTTAGTTTTTCTTCTGATTATTATTTCCTTAGATTATGTTTAGTGTGATGCACCGACTTTATCCTTTTAGGTTACTTTTATTTTTCAGCAGTAGGTTGTAGACTATGTTCGCATCCCAACCAGAACAAAATACTAATTAATTAACTACTTTGATTTAATTTAGCATAAACTATATAATGTTGGCCGTACTATAAATCTTTTCATTTTATAGCATAAACTTAACCTTCGTGACAATCCTTATCTTGAAATCTAATCATATTTTATATCATGCTTAGACCAATAAACAACGGGTATTCCATTGAAATAATTCAATCATTATTTGTTTTAAATTATATCAATTTTCTTTTCTTGAGTTCTTTTAATCTTTTCATTTTATTGAATTGATCGTACAAAGGAGTGTTCGTCTTGTCGAGGATAATTGATGATTTTGTAGAAGGTAAAATGGCGGCAACGTGAGTGGAGAAATCGCAACGCATATAGTATTTCTTTAAAAGGATTGTCGCATAATGGACCTTTTGTCGAAATTGAGAAAACATTTTGAAAAGAACTTAGTAGAATATAGATGGACAATTGTGTGTGACCGACTTTTATTGAATTGGCGAAGGAGGGATTTTTTATGGATGAACTGATCTACCATCACTAATTCATTCTAGACTTGGAAGTCTAAAAAATTATATAGAAAGGTGAAAGATAGGTAGAGAAAACTTTTCAAGTTCTATAATTAATACTTAGATGGTGACCTTTGAAGATAGGGGAGGAATAAAAAATACTTCAAATTCCATAATTAAATACTCAATTAAAATAGATGATAAAACTTTTCATATTCAACCTTTTAACTGCAAAATTAAGTATTAAAATGAGAATAGCTTAGTGGTAATTGACATATATCTCCAACCAAGAGATTGTGAGATCGATACTAATATGATTCTCCGTCCCATAACGATTGGAGCTAAAAAAAATGATAAAATAAACTTCAAAGTATTGGGATATATATGAGATTTAGTTTTTCTTCTTTGTTATTATTTGTTTAGATTATGTTTAGTGTGATACACCAACTTTATCCTTTTAGGTTATTTTTATTTTTTAGCGGTAGTCTTTTCATTTTATATAGGATAAACTTAACATTCGTTGACATTCCTTATCTTGAAATCTAATCATTTTTTATATTCATGCTTAGACCAATAAACAAGGGGTATTACATTGAAATAATTCAATCATTAGTTAGTTTTAAATTATCAATTTTCTTTTGTTGAGTTATTTAAGTTATTAATATTGAATTCAATCCCTTTCGCCTCTTATTATATCTTGATTGTTTAGAGGAAAAAAATCCATCAGCCCTTCCACGTTTTATTCTCTAATTAAGTAGGAGCCTCCTTCCAAGAACTTTCACAAAATTGTTTAATTATTGAGGTCTTTTCTTAGGCACCATTAACTTATAATATATAATATTATATTCACAATTCAAAATATTATCCAATTCAAGAATTTAAAAACAACTAAACATTAATTATGTCGAAGTGTTCAATTTCTTCACATCACATGGGAAACTATATTATATAATTAACTTCCAATTTTCATCCAAACGTATGCCAAATTCAAAACCTTCTTTAATCACTTCTCTAAACTTCCCTCATTTAAAAATTTTAAGTATCGTTTTCTAAATATTTTCTAAATGTGTATTTTTAATATAAAAGTAATTGCATATGCAACAATTACTTGTTCATTAAATGTTAAGTGGAATAATCTTAGTAGTCATTAATTGCAATTCTTTTGAATCAGAAATGTCTGGTTAGAATTCATATAAATGAATTAAATTTACCCCATCCATCCGCTTAAGTTTTTGGATTGAGGGGTGATTTGTTCATTCTTAAGATGGTATCAGAATGGGAGATCTAACATATTAGTACTTATTTTTTAAATACGTTTTAGGATTCATAAGGAAAACCGTGGCCAAAACTTGTGGAAAAAATAGAAACTCGTATGGCAAAACATACCGTATAGAAAAAAAGAATCTAAATATGAAAATAGTTGAAATAATATTAACGGGAAGGTCTAGTACTCAAGACTTTAGAGATGATTGAGTTTGAACTTTTGTGAATATAAATGATGTTGCAGTTGAGATGCCGAAAGATTGGTTAACAAGAATTTAATTTTTAGACTAAATATATGTTTTAGTATCTAACGTTCGAGAGTTTTTTAATTTAATCTCTATTGTTTACACATTTGCAACTTTATTTTTATATTTTAATTTTTTAATTTAGTCCTTAGTTCTTAGTCAATAATCAATAGAGAATAAGACTAAAACATATGATTAAAATTTTATTCTCAGTGTTGATACTGAAATTTGACAAATTGAGGACCACGTACGAAATAAGACGAGTCGAACTATTATAAGTGAAGTATGTGAGGAAAGACACCTACATAGAGAGAACAAATATTTCGATGCTGGTCAATAAGAATCCGACCTATAACTCTGAAGAAGAAGAATCAAATTGCGTACCTGCATAAGACATTGTTGATCTTCCATTTATATGTATTTATATGTGAAATGGAGTCTCATGGTTTTGTAAGACCATTTGTAGAGTTTGTTACACGATCCTAGATAGTTGGTCGCGATACCTAGATGTCTAACCTTTTCAAGGCTCTCTAGTTTGACAGACCTATTTGCTACCACTCTAATCGATCGAGCTTAATAGGTCAATCACTACAAATTTTCGAGGTATATTATCTTTTGATCATTCAGGATGATCTATTTTTTTTTTCCATGCGGTAGGTGGCTTTTTTGGGCCCAACATTTAAACTGGATTTTATCAAAAAGTCTAAAGTTTATGGCAGATTTTTTTGACATTATTCCAATATACCCGTTATTGTAGAAAGATTCAGAACATTAAAATTCAAAGTGGTTTAACTTCGATTCAATTTATTTTTTCACGTGGTAGGTCCCTTTTTTTATTAAATAAAAAAATAATTTTTCACAATTACAGAAATTTAAATAGTTTCTGAATTTTCTTTTAAAGAAAGACCTAATGAATTTACATATGTATTTAATATAGAAATAGAAGAGAAAATATATATCAATCTAAAGAAGAAATTTAAACAAAAATTATAAAATTAATCAGTATTATTTGTTTGTTAATTTTCGACAAAATTCAAATCTATAAATAAAAATACAGTTCACGAATGAAATTTATAGGATATAAAAGTCTAAAAAAATAATAAATAACGTTTTATAAAAAAAATTAAATGAAAAAAGATATTTTTGAAAAAATGCATGAGGTACTTATAATGGTCATGTTGGCCGCCACCCCACCACAATTATTTCTTGAACGAGTATTTATAAAACGTTTATTATTGAATTATATTTCATTGGCAGCCCCTTTTTTTTTTTTTTTTTTTGACGGAGTTGTGGCAGCCTTTTATTTGGCGTTATTACAATATAACCGTTATTGCAGAAACATTCAAAGACTTTGTTTCTAAAATAATTAATTGACTTTAATGAATAATTTATTATAAAAGTTAAGATTTTTATTAGAAATTAATATAAAGTACATTATTTTTATTTGTTATAATTTTTAACCCTTTTACTCTATTTTCTTATATAAATTATTAGTTATTGTTAGCCGTTGGCACATCTACTTCTTTTAATGAAGTTTAAATACTCATCTTTACATTTGTAATATATAGATTTTTTAAATATATATATATATATATAATTTAAGGATTTTTTTTGGCTGTATATTTCAAACTTTCTTCAAATTTAATTTTTAAGTAAAAGTTAATCATAATAAAATTCATATTCTTGTAACTAAAACCTACTTATAACAATTTAATTTGTAGATATTGTATTATCTTTTTGTTTTGACACATTTGTAGATATCCATATCCTATTTAACAGTTAAAAAATATATTAAAAAAAAGTAAAACATAAACTATACCATATTATTTAATATTTGATGTGATTCATATTTATACCATTATGAAAAAAGAAAATACATGATACTGTTAAAAAATTATAAATTTAAAACATGTACTAATTTCGCTAAACAATTAACTTAGTTTTGAACGATTATAATAAAACTTATTTTATTGTTAAAATTCAAAGACGTGCTAAGGATAAGGATTGCCTCAATTGTCAACATCCACGTGGTGTTGGACAAAAAGGAGCTGGCGATAATTTTTTAATCTTATATCGAAATGATTTTATTTATTCTTTGAAGAACACATTGACCAAATTAGCTATAAGTATCACCACTGAAGCAACGACAGATACAGAACAAAAACCAGAAGTTGAAGAAATACAGAGCGATCTGAAGTTGAAAATGGCAGACGAAAGTAAGTAAAATTTGGTGCTTGGTTATTTATTTTTTTGGTTGGGTTCTTCTACACATATATTTATTTTATTTGGATTAATTTATGGTTTTTGTACGATTGAAATTAGGAAGAATATCATGGCCAGAACTGGTGTTTGTGGATGCAAGTGTTGTGAGCAACATCATAAAGAAAGATCATCCTGATTTCGAGATTGTTGTGCTGTTAGCAGGATCTCCAACCACTAAAGATTTGAGGCTCGACCGGGTTCGACTTTTTGTTAATATAAACAATGTTGTGGTTGAAACCCCCATCAATGGTTGAAATGTGTTGAGAACACCTTTGTTTGAGACAATATTTAAATAAAAACTAGAATCTATTCTAGTCTTCTACTACTATACTTAA
Source organism: Momordica charantia (assembly GCF_001995035.1). Next base: position 910,971 of record NW_019104526.1, read on the forward strand.
CATATTTGTGTTCGTGAATTAGAACACCTTTTTTTGAATGTTGTGGTTTGATTTTCAAAATTGATGCGATGCTTTGGAGACAAGAGAATAAAATTAACATGAATAATTAGTTGGTGATTCGAATCTGGTTGATGTTGATGATATATGCAGGTGTTGAATAGTTTAACTAGTTTTAAGGAAAAGCTTACACATAAATTTGTTTGGTGTGCCAATTAAAAATTAAATTTACTAGTGCGACGTAGTACCCGGGTGGGCTAGCCACACAGGTGTGGCTTTAAGTTCGCACCAGTTGTTAATAATGAAATAAGGAACGAATGTCAACTTGGAAAACCAAATAGCACTGAACACCAGTGAAGTGCTAGCCACACTGGTTCCGATGCCTAAGTTAGAATCAGAAGTTTGTTGAGTATTGAGAATATGGTTTTCAACATACGTTTAGGATTCAACTTACTGTTATATTTATAGAGATGAAATCTTTATGCCCTTAGGAAACATACCATGTTGGGCTATGAGCATCTTGTGGTCGAATATTGAACCAATGGACCGGTGACCTACAGTAGGTTTAGGCTCACTTTCATAGGGTCATCGGAGGGCTTCGCTGGAGTTCTCGACAGGTGGTCGAGAACTTGTCGGCTGGATCTAGTCAGATAGGACCTGATTGGCTAGAACCTTGTTATGCCCTAGATCTGGTCATGTTCTAGCCCTGTCATGTCGTAACCTAATCATGTTCTTGATTTGGTTATGCTTTAGGTCATGGACTTATGATGTAGTTTTCCTGTCAGATCTAACTTTATCTTCCCATAACACGCGGATTACAATAGAGGAGTGAATAACAAGGAAACAACATTTTAACCAACATTTTTTTTATTTGTAATCAATTATATAAAATTACAAAAAGTAAATATATAGTTATCCTACGGATTATATAGTTATCCTAGGGTAAAATGGTATATTGAACCAATCATCTCGATTAAATAATATTAAAAGTACAAAAATAAGAAAGAAATAATTAAAATTTATATCAAAATTGTTTACTGAATAGATAACTTCAATTGAATAGCTAAGTATCTTTTATGGTTGGAATCCTCTATTAAATGATAATTTTAATCAAAAAACATTCGTAACTGATTTTCAAAAGAAAAAAAAAATCCTAACTTACAAAATCGTATATTCAACCAATGGTTTTTAAGAAATTTATATCAAAACTATCATATTTTAGACACCACCTGGACATCGGTACCCTAAGTATCTCTACAATTGTATAATATTGTTCGCTTTAGGTATAGTGCTCACGACTTTGCTTTTGAATTTATCCAAAAGGTGTCATACCAATGGTGATAATTGTCCTTATCTTTATATCAGGAATCATGCTCTTCCTAGTCAATGTAGGACTTTGTTTGTTTTCCCCTAACAAACCCAACACATATCTTAAGGTACACAACAAAATGAGGCTTATATTAAGAACAATCTAATTAAGGACAATAGAGGCGATATCATAATTACATAATGAAGTAGATCTTTCAGACCAAACTGAAACTGATATAACAATTTCTTCCCAAAGGTGAGCTACATTATTGTTGAACAAAAATGTATTCCTTATGTACAAGTGTATAGTCTTGTTGTAGCAAGTAATAATAAGTTCGAATCCATAGGAAATGTTGACTACTCACTTTAACAATACCTCAAGAAAGCTAAAATATAGATGCAAACAATTTTTGGCCAACGCAAATGAACATAATTTCATATAAAAAAAAAAGAACTATTATGCACACTGACTATTGTAAATCCACACCAAGATCGGGTTCAAATAGCTTCTAACAAAATGGTAATCAGTGAGTAAGGTTAATTAACTTCTTTTTAACAGGGTAAGGGGATGGTTGAATGTGACTTTTCCTTGGTTGCTTAAACAATGTTGTAGCATTAACAATGCAAGTACATGCCAAACAAACATGGAGCCTTTCCAGGTTTCCCCGATTTTTCTGCTGTTAAGGTTTATAGACAAACTCTCACAGCATTTAAAAGTTGTTTATAGTCATGCTAGGTGAGCCCTATTCCGTGTGTCGCACGAATTGTAAGTTTCTATGTTTTTTATTTCAATGAGATTTAGAAAGTGGGATGTTTAGATGATAATATGATGATAAATATTTGTGATAGGATGAGTTGGCTACAATACACAAGGGCGAAGATGTTTTAACTGAAGCATTAGGCACCCCCAAACATAGAGGCCATGCGAGGGGATTAGGTGAGTTTATTTCACCATTCCTATATTTTAATGTTGCCAAAAGGAAGTAAAATTTGGGATTGCAACCTCAAGACCAATCCGAATTGAAGACTCAGAGCTTACAATAAAAAAAATCCACAACTAAAGTCAGTAATGTCTCAAAGAAAAGGGAGAAAGGGAAGGAAGTTGTCAATGCACCTACTAAAGTTTTTATCCCGGATGAACAACCAACAATGGTAACTAATTTGTTTTAGTTTTGACACTTACTGTTTTTGGACACGACACTTAGCTTTTTTGTGCATAACATTTAGCATTTTGCTTTTAAATTTTCTAAGGGAAAACCGTGTCATCTGGATATTGGATCAATGGAGAACATTGTTGCAGTTGGCACAATATTTGATGATGACGTTCAAAGTCCAACAATTCATAGTGCCATTGGTAGCTTCGTGGCATGGCCTCGTCGATTAGTAATTTTAAATGAGGAGAAAAAGGTATGTCTTGTTCTAACTTGAGTGAAGTTTTAACTTTTCGTTTGTTAAATGTTGTTTGTAATTTTGTTTGTCAATGGTTCCTTCTCCTCGAACATCCAAGCCAAGAACACAATCATCTGAACATATTGATGTTCACATGACTATTAAACTCCTAAATCAATATGTCGTGCGTTCAATGAACAATAAGGATGTAATTGAATTCAATATCGATGATTACATATTTCGAAGGGAGAAGATCATTAGTTTAACATGTGATGACATCATGCAATACTACGAGATGATTGAAATAGGCTATATGTGTGTGCTCACGTACATCGCGTAAGTATATTAAATCTATTTCATATCTTAACTTCACTAGCTATGAAGTTTAATGTTTTACAATTATATGYTTAGGTATCTTTGGAATGAATGTGAGGAKGAGACACATAATAAGTTCTTKGTGGTTGATCCGGACARCATTGTACCACAAATGATGTCTCAAGAAACTTGTTCTARATCTAGCCAACAGGTTAGACRTGAGTAACTTGGAATAAATWGTACTCATCCCWCGTAAYRGCGGGTAAGCTAGCAATTTAACTTGATTTTACTTATTTATAGTTTCTTTTATCCATCCATGAATGTAATATTATTATGTTGGTTATTAATAGTTTTCACTGGAAGTTGTTTGTTATACATCTTCAAGAGAATTGTGTTTATGTATTGGACTCTCTAAGAAGTAAGATTGAAGAAAATTATAAGGGAA
>NW_019104526.1:915494-937851 GCF_001995035.1 Momordica charantia
TGAAATTTGTACTTTTTTTATTGTTTGTGTTTTTAATCTAAAGGTTAGTTTTTTAGTTAAGTTTTTCAAATACATCATGATATTGAAATAATTAGTTTTAGTTACATATTAATTTTTGAGTTGCAATAATATTGAGATATTACTTTATGCGATTAGGTTGGAAAGAGATATATGGTTGGTTAGTTTTGAGTTATATATTCTAAAGTGGAGAGGTCATGTTGAAATTTGTACTTTTTATTATTTGTGTGTTTTGAGTCTAAGTCTAGTTTTTGAGTTAAGATTTAGAATAGATATTGCATTTGATATGAACGTGTTAAGAGTTTTAGTTGCATATTAATTAGCTAATTTTAATTGCAATATTGAAATATTATCATAGGTCTGAAGGAAATATAGTTGGTTAGCCACGTCTCGGCAACCAACTATTTTTTTAATTAAATTATTTACGAAATAATGACGGTCAATGTCTGTCATGAAATATAGTCATTTCACGACGCACATACGAGACCTAGATACAATGACGTACAAACAATGACGCTCAAATCATGACGTACAAACAATGACGCACAAACGATCACGTACAAACAATGTCGCACATATAATGACAGGTAAAAACCGCCATGCAAAATTAAACGAAACAAGGACACTCGTAAAGATGTCGGTCACCGTCCGTCATTGTTATCCTTCCATGACGGGCATGCCCGTCATGGAAAAGAAGATTTACATGACGGGCAATGCCCGACATTAAAACTGTCCGTCATGAAAAAGAAACAAGGACACTCGAATAGATGTCGGTCACTGACCGACATGGTTACTTGTTAATGTCGGGCAATGCCCGTCATAAAAAGGCGAATTTGTTGTAGTGGCAAAAGCAAAAACAGATTGGCATGCGAAGCTCACTCAATCCACATTGACATTCTTCCCACTTTGCTTGTATTGACTTGCAACGGAAAGCTACACAATTACTCACAAAAATTAAACTAAACAGACTACTAGTTACCTAACTATCTAAAACATGCAAAATGTAAACTATTAAGATTAAAGGCTTGACAGTAAATTTTAGAAAATTAAATAGATTTTTGAGTAGGGGAAAGTCAACTCGCATTGTTATCTTTCTTCTTCAACACTGGGGCCGCCGCGAGCTGAGATGCGCTAGCATCTTCTTCTTCGACAGACTTCTCCTCAGGAAACTTCAAGAATGAAGGGAATGGATGTGAGGAGTTCCTCATAAGCACCTTTCGGATCACAATGTCCCTTTCTTTGGCATAGCACAGATAAGCTTGCTGCCTCGCATGTTGGCTTTCCCTGCTCAAAATAAACACAGAAAGATACTTTTAACTTTAATAGACAAATTTCTTAAAACAAACAAAATTTAATTTTACTCGCTATAAAGCTAACTAAGGTGAAAGTGCAATCATAAGTATTTAATAATCCTTCCCCTTTTATTCTTTTTCCTTTCCTATTTTCAAGTCAACTTGAGTTGGTGGGACTCTACCTGTCTCACCACCTCTCCTCCCCAATAATGTTTCAATCTCTGCCCATTCACAGTGAACTCCCTTTCAGTATTATCTTCTCTAATAGTTATAGCTCCATGGGGTATATATGTACCACCGTGAAAGGTCCTGGCCACCTTGACTTTAGCTTTAATATATTAAATTTCAAGCCCAAATAACTCTCTTTTGGAGAGTTATCAATTATAGAATAAATCTTAACATACGTCTATTGATCATTTCTAGCAAAAGATTTCAGATAACATCGATAACTACTTTTAAACGTGATTAAATCATCGTCCATGAGCCCAAAAACTTAGGTTGATGGATTAACGTATTTAATTATAGGATGTTATAGATGGGGAAAATCCCAAATCTCTACCATTTGAATTATCATTAAGTAAGGAATTCAAAATGAGAAAATATATGGATGACATTAGGATTTTCCCTAGATTGAACATATCCTATTGACTCTAGATTTTTCCCTCTAGGAAAATGCTAATGAAGGTACGCAAAAAAACCTATTATTTGTCATGTATTTTTCACATAAAATTTGATTCTGACTTGCATGGGAGTGTGTGTGGTTAGCACCACACTAGTTGGTGTGTAATCTTCTTATTTACATGTTTCGTTTATTCCTTCTATTCTAAAAGATTGGTGCAAATTTCGTAATATTGATAGGTCAAATTTTTGCATCAACATAAGATATCTACAATAAACCTAAAATCTTAAATTGACAAGTTAGGGTTCCTAAATTTAGTTATAGGATACCTAACAACTATATTAGAACTAAATAAATTATTGACTTTGATATCAATAATTAATGATTAACTTAATTAAATAATAATTATATATATATTTTATCATATTTAGTCATATCTTTAAAAATATATTACTTATATTTAATTTTATTTCTCCATATATTTCATACGTATCGAACTTGATAAGATTAATCCCTTGATCTGGATAAGAATTGGCTCATCCATTTTTCTTTTATTATTTTTTGTATTTTGAAAATCCGAGGTTGGTTTATATATAATGAGGCCAAAATAAATGCGTGGCAGGAAAAATTTTGGTCCTATCAACAAAAATTTAATTAAAGTCAAACCAAATATAGTTCAAATGGTTAAAACACCTATCTCTGATCAAGAGGTCACGAGTTCGAAACCCCACCCCCACATGTTTTATAAAAGAAAAAACAAAAATTCAATTAAAAATAAAAGTGCCATAACTTTTTGTTTATCAATTGGTCCCACTCCCAATGATCTCAATTTAAATTCTGTACTTCATGACTTAAATACCTATATTATCAATTTTCTTTTGTTGAGTTATTTAAGTTATTAATATTGGATTCAATCCCTTTCCCCTCTTATCATCTTGATTGTTTAGATGGAAAAAAAAATCTATCAGCCCTTACACGTTTTTTTCTCTAAGGAGGAGCCTCCTTCCAATAACTTTCATGAAATTGTTTAGTAAGGCACCATTAACTTATAATATATAATATTTTCACAATTCAATATATTATCCAATTCAAGAAAGGAAAAAAAAAAAAAAAAACAACAACTAAACATTAATTATGTTGAAGTGTTCAACTTCTTCACATCACATGGGAAACTATATTATATAATTAACTTCCAATTTTCATCCAAACGTATGCCAAATTCAAAACCTTCTTTAATCGCTTCTCTAAATTTTAAGTATCGTTTTCTAAATATTTTCTAAATGTGTATTTTTAATATAAAAAGTGAGATAATTGTAGTAGTCATTAACTGCAATTCTTTTGAATGAGAAATGCCTTTTAAGTGGGTCAAAATGTCTATTTTCAAAAGTTGTTTATTTAATTTAATATTTTGAGATGGCCTTATGCTATGATTCTATGACATATTAGTACTTATTTTTTAAATACCTTTTATGATTGATCAGGAAAATCGTGGCCAAAACTTGTGAAAATAATAGAAACTCGTATTGCAAAACTGATCATGTATTAGAAAAAAAATCTAAACATGAAAATAGTTGAAATAATATTAACATGAAGGTCTAGTACTCAAGACTTTAGAGAGGATTGAGTTCGAATTTTTATGAATATAAATGATGTTGCAGTTGAGATGCCGGAAGGTTGGTTAGAAAGAATTTAATTTTTAGACTAAATATATGTTTTAACATCTAAAATTTTTTTAATTTAATCTTTTATTGTTTAAAAGTTTGTAACTTTATTTTGATGTTTTAATTTTTTAGTATAGTCCTTAGTTCTGAGTCAATTAAGACTAAAACATATAATTAAAAAAATTTATTTCCAATGTTGATATTGAAATTTGACCAATTGGGGAGCACGTATAGAATCAAACGAGTCGAAATATTATAGAGTGAAATATGTGAGGAAAGACACCTACATAGAGAGAACAAACATTTCGATGCTGGTCAATAAGAATCCGACCTATAACTCTCAAGACCAAGAATCAAATTGCATACCTACATACGACATTTTCGATCTTCTATTCATATGTATTTATATGTGAAATGAAGTCTCATGGTTTTGTAAGGCCATTTGTAGAGTTTGTTACACGATCATAGATGATTGGCCGCAATCGAGCTTAATAGGTCAATCACTGCACATTTTCGAGATATATTATCTTTTGATCACTCGGGATGATCTATTCTTTTCTTTGCCCACACGGTAGGTGGCTTTTTTAATATAGAAGAGAAAATATATATCAATCCAAAGAAGAAATTTAAACAAAAATTATAAAATTAATCAATATTATTTACAAATTAAATATTTAAATGCTATATTTGTTTGTTAATATTTCGACAAAATTCAAATTTATAAATAAAAATTCGGTTCACCAATGAAATTTATAAGATATAAAAGTCTAGAAAAATAAATAAATAACGTTTTATAAAAAAAGTTAAATGAAAAAAAAAAGATATTTTTTAAAAAATTCATGAGGTTCTTGTAATTGTCATGTCAACCCCCACCACACAATTATTTCTCGTTTATTATTGAATTATATTTCATTGGCAGCCTTTTTTTCTAATTTTTTTTTTTCTGAGGGAGTCGTGGCAGCCTTTAATTTGGCGTTATTACAACATAACCGTTATTGCAGAAACATTCAAAGACTTTGTTTCTAAAATAATTAATTAACTTTAATGAATATAAAAATTAAGATTTTTATTAGAAATTAATATAAAGTACATTATTTTTATTTGTTATAATTTTGAACCTTTTCACTCTATTCTCTTATATAAATTATTAGTTATTGGTAGCTACTTCTTTTGAGAGTTCACAAGTTACCTTTACATTTGTAACATTAAGATTTTTTTTTAATATAATTTAAGGTTTTTTTAGCCGTATGTTTCAAACTTTATTTAAATTTAATTTTGAAATAAAAGTTAAACTTAATAATATTTATATTATTGTAACTAAAACTTACTTACAACAATTCAATTTGTAGATATTGTATTATTTTTTGTTTTGACATTGTAGATATTGTATTTAACATTTTAATAAAAACATATATTGAAAAGAAAAGCAAAATATAAACTATATCTTATTATTTAATATTTGATGTGATTAATATTTATACCATTATGAAAAAAAATATACATGATAATATTAAAAAAAATTATTATAAATTTAATAATTTTGCTCAACAATCAACTTTCTTTTGAACGACTATAATCAAACTTATAGTAAAAAAAAAACACACTATAATCAAACTTATTTTATTGTAATATAAAAAAATTCAAAGACGTGCAATTAGTGAGGATAAGAATTGCCTCAATTGTCAACATCCACGTGGTTGGATAAAAAGGAGTTGGCGATAATTTTTCAAATATATTTCTGGTGCTGGGTTATTTAGAAACAGAAATATATTTGATAATAAAAAACTTGTTTGATAATTATTTCACGGTTTTTTTTTTTACAATAACTTATAGAGGTGGGATTTGAACTACTACAATTTCTTGACAGAGAAAACATAAATGACAAAAACGAAACTACTTTGAGTAGTTTCTAAAAATTGGTCCCATCTTTTAAAAATATTTTTCAAAATTTAGAAACGAGAAACGGGATTGGTTACTAAATAAGAAATAGGAAACGAAAACAGTACCAAACGGGCCCTTATTTTTTTGTTGGGTTCAAATATATATATATGTATATTTTAATACTTTATGGTTTTTGTACGATTGAAATTAGGAATCTCATGGCCAGAACTGGTGTTTGTTGATGCAAGTGTTGTGAGCAACATCATAAAGAAAGATCATCCTGATTTCAAGATAATTGTGCTGTTAGCAGGAACTCCAATTACCACAAAAGAATTGAGGTTCGACCGGGTTCGACTTTTTGTTAATATAAACAATGTTGTGGTTGAAACTCCCATCAATGGTTAAAAATTAAAATGTCTTCAACATCTCATATCTTTGTTTCAGACAATATTTAAATAAAAACTAGAATCTATCTAGTCTACTCTACTACTTAAACATATTTGTGTTTCTCAATTCTGCCATTTTATGTCTTGTTTTTGTTTGTTTCATTTTTCTTTCTCGAAGTTACATAACATAAATAAATACTATAACATCTCGTCAAAGGTTTTTTTTCTTTCTTTTCCTTAGTTCAATAATAATACGTAGAATTGACTATTCGAATTGAAACTCAACATATACATGTCGTAATCATTTTAGCATATATTAATCATTTTAGCTATGTTAAAGGTTAGTCTCTAACACGTTATTTTTAGATTGAATTATGAGAACAACAAGGACACTTTTCAACTAAATCTAATAAAAGAAAAAGGAAAGGGAAACGAGGAAAACAACATTTTAACCAACAGTTTTTTTAATATTTGTAATTCTATAAAATTATATAAAGTATTCATATAGTTATAAAAAAGATTAATATATATATATATATATATATATATGGTTAAGGTATAAAGTAATCTTATCCATAAAATTTTAATTAAAAAAAACATATTTTTTTTAATTACTTTTTCATAAACTTTGTATTTGTAATCAATTCTATAAAATTGCATGGTTACAATCAGTTTTAAAAATGAAGCTGCCAAGTATCTTATGTTTAAGTTGGAACTATAATTTTTTATTCTCATGATTCTAAATAAGACCTATTATCTCTCTATTCTTGTAATTTTAGTCGTATATCTTGCTTTATCAAAGATGAATTTCATAAAAATTGCTTCATTCTCTAAAGTATTTGTAAGTCTATGCATTTTTGTTACTAAGAAATAATTACAGATATAATCCTTTTAATAAAAAAATTCATTATTCACTCATTGATCTGGTAACAATAATTCTTTTATTTTAACTGATTTATATAATTAAATATTAATTTGGATTAGTTGTCGGGTGAGATTAGTAACAATAATTAAATATTTGTTTCGTAAGATTAGTCAAGGTGCGCATAAGCTCATCGAAACAGTCACGCATATTAAAAAAAATTAATCTGAATTAACAATATTAAATATTTACCACATTTATTATTACTTTCTTCGCAATTGCAAATATATCCAAATTTATTGTTCAAAAAATAAAATCGATAAAAAGTCATCATTCTTCTAGATAAGAATTGACTCATCCTCAAAAAAAAAAATTAAAGAAATAAATAAAAATAAAATAACAATAATAATAAATAACAAAAATAAATGTGGTTCTTCTCGAGAAATTGATACAAATAACCGTCAAAAGTTTTTGGAAATTACAATATTACCCCTCAGTTCAAAAATCAAACCGTTTTCGTTGCACGTCCCTTTCTCTTCTCCTTCTCCGTTAGAAATCACGTCATTCGTCTTCTCCTTCTCCATTTGAAATCGCTCCAGTTCCATCGTCTTCTCCCATTCTTTTCTCCTTCTTCATTCGAAATCGTTTGAGGTAAGTTCGATTTCTGTTAGGTTTTATTCTTGTCCATCACTTTGAACGTTAGGGCTTCAATTTTCAATGTTGTTTAGGAGTTCAATGTTTGTTGTTTTCGGGTTCGACCTCGGACGAGGTTGAGCTCGATGCGGAAGGGTCGGGAGAAGCAAAATCTCAGAATGTTGAGCATACATCGACGTCGCATCCGGACCTGGATGAGGTACGTGTGCTGTCGCAGCCCGTTGAACATCAGAAACCTCGGCGGGGGTCTCGGAAAAGGAAGCTCCCATGGAAGCTTCGGGGGTCGTTCAATGTCATGATGGATGGGAAGCGGAAGAAGGTAATGCGATACGACCCACTAGTCAACGTCCCCTCTGAACAAGTCCAGAAGTTTCATGCTTGGATGACGAACCCGAACACCGACCACGCCACTCGCAAATCATGTTACGGTGATCGGGGAAAGACATGGTTCTGTGACTTTATCACCCCGGACAAGTGGATGACGAGTGAGGTACGGGTTCGAAACCCTAAATATGTGTTGTACTGTTTTTTAGTTTTTTTTCTAACACCAATAACTTATATAGGTGATCGATTCGTTGTTCATGTTCACGCGGAACAAACTCGAGCAACGGTAGGACTTGTGTTGTCGAAGATTCACCACCGGTGACATCGTCCTTGCGATACGTAATATATATATGTCTCATACGCTGATCGTACGTACAAATTCATGTGCTAACCGAAATTTTCTCTTCGTTACAGAACTTTCTTCGATGAACAGGCGGACTATATCAACGCATGACGACCCTGAACGCAGTACCTGCAAGAGTTGCAGCAGAATACGATTGGGCTGGCAAGTGTAAGACCATCCTGGGCTACATGGATGGGACGCACACCTACTATCAGACACGATGGCTTGATCTGGATGTTGTTTACCTGCCACACAACATTGGTGGCAACCATTGGATCATGCTACACATCGATCTGCAGGAGGGTGTGAGATCATGGCGTGGGATTCGATGAGGTCGGTGACACCATTTCCAGCTCTGGAGTCCGAGTTGAGGCCGATGTCCGTTGTCCTACCGGCGTTGATGCACAGGGCCGGTGTTCAAGTACTGAGGCCGACACTACCAAATATACCATGGCGCATTCGTTGGGTAACGTCTGTGCCCCAGCAAAGCGGGTCTGGTTACCGCGGGATGTTTTGTGTTAAATACTTCGAGTATGATGTAACAGGGTCAAATATGACCAACTTAACTCAGGACAACATTAGTTTCTCTAGGAAAAAATTAGCCATATAAATGTGGGCAAACCGATCTATATTTTGAATCCAATACGCTTATTAGTACTATGACATCATTTTATTACCTAGCTCTTACAAACTACTTATCTTGCTTCGTATAAGACAAATATGTTAAAAAGGCAATTTTATACATAAAACTAACCAATCGTGCAAGCCAATTTTGCAATCCAACAATACAACATCGACTATTCATATTCCCCACAAAAACAACAAAGTATGGAAATCACTGAAATATTTCACGGGCAAAATCGGGTTATTCACGAGCGATAAATATTTCAGTGACTAGAAATATTTCAGTCAGTGCAATGGAAGTCACTGAAATATTTCTCGGGTGAAATAATACCAGTTAACGGCCGGGAATTCATTGTAAGTCAACCTAATTTCTCGTCAATTCTCGCCCATAAACAACCCAAAATTAGCATTATTATCCAGTTTTCGGGCAGGAAAAATGCGATTTCGCCCGAGAATTAATTATCATTTTCACACTTTCAGCCGGGAAAATCACGTTTTAGCCTGAGAATTTACGCTTCAATTGAGGGGTAGTTGGGTACATTTATTTCCACTGACAATTCTGAAAAAGCTGATTTGGGTCATTCAAAATAATTTTTGAGGGGTGGGTTATTTGAGCACATTGGAAACTTGGAAGGGTCATATGAGTCAATTTCCCCAATTTCTTATTCGTCTCCCCTGGACACAGGGACTGAGTTGTCCTTTCGTTCACCCGCCAACAAAAATCAATATCTTTTTGGTTCAAACATGAAGAGGTGGAGAAACTTATATATTTATTTATAGTTAAATTATCTTGAACTAAGACTGTTTTTAATAGCCAACATGGGCTTAGTTTAGCAGTGATTGACAATAACACATTGAGCTGTGAGAATTTGAGCCCATAATTTTATAGTCGAAGGTGTACCATACTAACTATATAAAAGAATTGAGCCAATATTTTTAAGAATGTAAATCTTATTTCTTAAAAAACGAAGTAAGGCGCTCAAGCCCCTGCTTTATACAAGGGAAAATCGGATAAATGGGCTTCCTACACAATGAGTATTGTTTTTTTGCTACACTTTTCAAAACATATATTTTCTATGCATTTGCTGACATCAGTTAGATATCAAATGACTTCACTGCCCCTCCACTAATATTTTCTAAGTTTTTGCTAACATCACCTAGATATCAACCCATGTTTTAGAGCGAGAGGGAGAGATCGAGAGCGAGAGAAATAGAAGGGAGAGAGGAGAGAGAGAGAAGAGAGCAAGAAAGAGTGAGAGCCAGAGTGAGAGAGGAGAGAAAGAGGAGAGAGAGAAGAGAGCGAGAGGAGAGAGAGAGAATATGAGAGAGAGATTGAGTGAGAGAGAGGGGAGGGAGAGCTAGAGAGGAGAGAGAGACAGAGGGAGAGAGAGAGAGGGAGAGGAGAGAGAGAGCCAAAGAGGAGAGCGTAGAGGGGTAGGAAAAGTCATTTGATATAAAGGTGATAGTCTGTCAGAAAAGACGTATTTATTACAATTTCCCTTTATACAATTGTACACAAAAGAATTATGAAGAAAATGACTTAGCAAGTAAAAGAGAAAGAAGGATGTTGTTCCTCAGAGCTTTAATGACAAACGGCTGTATTGACCAACTTTTCTGGTGAGAAGATGAAAGGACAGTAAAGTGGGCGATTAGTGATTTTGCAAACAAGAGTGAGATATTTTGCTAAAAGTAGATTTGATCTTGATTTTCAAAGAAGATTACGTTGAAGGAGATTTGATCTGATTTTCTTTTATCGGTGCCTGATTTCTAACTTCACCGGGAAAATGAGCTTCAGCGACGAAAATATTTCATCGCTGCTCCATTTTCGTCGCTAATGTGATCGTCGCTGATGAAAATATGATTGTTGCTAAGTGCGTCGCGTGAAAGGTGTCGTCAGTGGACGCGCGAAGAAACGGGAGTCGTTCGGCCCAACGACGAAATAAACATTGATTTTAGCTAATTTAATTTCCATTGTTGGAATGCTATTGTGACCATTATTTTCGTTGTTGTTTATTTATTTGTTTTTTTTTACTTGTACGTTTTTTTTTCTTTTTATTGGGACATTATGTGATTTCGCCACTAAATACAACGATGTTCGCTAAATAAAAACCAAACTTCAATGTTATGTATTAGTATGACTATATTTCTTGCAATTCTAAACAATAGAATAAATGATAATAGAAATGATAATAGAAATGATAAATCATATTAAACTTTAAAATTAAACATAGTAAATACAAAATATATCAAAACTTGAAAAGACTAACATATGTCATGTGTTTAAATATTAAGTCTTTTACATATTGATCTAATATAATAATAGTGACAAGTTTACCGAATCTTCGAGAATAACACAACACAAATAATTTCATGTGATCAATGTTTTTTATCTTAAAAATATATCCAAAATCAAAATGATAATATGTAATATAACAAACTACATAAACACATTCATGATAACGTTATATTCAAGCTCCAACAACAAAGAAAACAACATTCTAACAACTATATAACAAACTTCATATTCATAATTTTCAAGCTCCAACCATAAACATGAGCCACATTCATATGTTTCAAACTCGCCAACAATAAAACATAAAAAACATCCAAAAGTTTAAATTTCAACAAAATTTGCATTCAAAAGCCCCCTCAACAACTATATAACAAACTTAATATTCATAAATTTCAAGTTCCAAGAATAAACATGCATATCTTTCAAACTTCAACAATGAAACATCAAAACACATCCAAAAGTTTAAACTCCAACAAAATTCGCATTCAAACCCCCGGGCAACGTGTAAACCTCTCTTGTCGATATGCTTCTTCAACAATTCAACGAGTGACCTAATTCCTTCTGTAATCCTATACAAATTCTAATATTTTAGGTCATCATTTTATACCAAACAAAAGTAAATATATTAAAAGTATCATTTAAAGCAAATTATAAGCAACAAAACTAATTCGAAACATTTTATTTTGAAGCAAATTTCATTATTCCAACTAAAAAAACTAACAAAAAAATAATCTTAAAGAAACTCTAAACAAACATATTTCATTAAGAATTTAACTTTAAAATAAGTTAATAATAGCATTCTTAAAATTTTAACACATAAATCAACAATAGGCATACTTTTAATTTTATTAAAAGAGAAAAATAATGTACCAAATAGTGTTAAATTTTCCATGCACAAGAACGATCTTAAACTTATTTCCAATCAAAGTCTAAACAAACATAAAAGTAAATTCCAAACATATATATTTAAGACAAATTTAATTATTGCACCCAACACAAGACATAACACAATTGTAAATCATGTGAAACAATAAACCTACTTTAAATATAATCAAAAGAGAAAAATTTGTTCCTAATAGTGCTAAATCCTTCATTGCACAAGAATGATCGATGAAAGAACTCCGGTGAAAAGAAACCTCAAACTGTGAAGGATTCTACACACAAAATAGGACATATAGAGTATAAATCAACAAAAATAAAACTCAAAAAGCAAATACACTTACCTAGCTATTGAAATCGACCAAAAACCGGTGATTATTATGAAGAAACCGGTGGCAAGCAACCATGGAGGCCGGTAGCAGCGGTGGGGAACGAAAATGGAAGAGGATTGAAGAGGCAAAACAAAATGGAGGAGAAAAGGGGTTAGGGCCGTGTTTAAGGTGGCGAGGCGGCGAAAACCTTTTCGTCGCCTCCCAAAAATGTTGCCGTTCTTATGAGAAAATTAAATTTTTTTTTTCATCAAAACAGCGCCAAAATGGGCGTCAAAATGTGATTCAACGCCCGCTTAACTTATGCGACGCAGGTTTTCATCACTTCTGCAATGACAAAAATTATTTTCGTCCCTCAATAATGTCGTTGTAGACCTTTTTTGTTGTAGTGCTTGTGATGTAGAGTTATTTATATTGACATCTTCAGCTTGATCTTGAGCTTTAATACTATGTTCAAGTCGGTTGTTAATTATTGATGCAAAAATTTAATTTAAAGAAAGTTTGAAACCTACGGCGACGTTGTGAGGTTGGTACAAGTCGTTCGGAGCGAGCTTCTTCAAGGGTACATGTGAAAATAGGTAGACCACTCCGATGCCAAAGTTATTGTAGAATCCAAGTTTAGGCTGATCAGCTTCAAACAGATTCGCATACTTGAATGGGTGGGGTGGTGGTGTATTTATAGTAGTCAAAGGAGTAGCTGCCTGTCCCATCAGAGTATTTTCCGTCGCATATTTTGTGACGAAACCGATTTTCGTCGCTAATATGTGATGACAATTATTCCGTCGCTAAATGCTACATTTCTTGTAATGTAAAAAACCAAAAATAGGTTGGTTTACTTTGTCATATCTTGTTTTAGTCATGTTCTAATTACGAGTGTAATTTTATTTCATTTATACTTAAGAATACATTTTTTTAGCCAAAGCGAGCATAACTTAGCGGTAATTGGTATGTTCCTCTAACCAAGAGTTTGTGAGTTTGGATCTTCCCCCCAACATGTTGTACTAAAAAAAATGCATTTTCTTAATTTTATTTTATCTTATCTTCTGTTCTTGTTTTATTCATTTATCCATTTTTCTAATCTTATATTATTGTTGCTTCAATTATTCATAACAATATGAGATTTGATTGATAATTTTCTAACCTGTTTATTTGTGTTACAAGCATAATATTTGATAAATGTGTATATATTATGTATTTTCTTAATTTTATTAAGGATATTTAATTCGAAATTTTCAAAACGAAAACTTTTCGACAATGGAACCTCGAAATATTGGGAGGCGAATGTTCTTGGTAAAGATCAATATCTCGGGAAGCTAATATTTGGTTTTTAATATGTTTTTTTTAATGAAATGGTGTATTTTTAGTAATTTTCTCATTTATCGTTCTTTTGGTTTGAAAAGTAATCGAAATACTAATACAAAATTGTTCTAAAAAAAATCATATTTGGATTCTTTTTTAAAAAAATAATATATTTTGTTTCTGTAATTCTTCTTTTCCACGGAAAATTTTATTGTAAAAAACTATTTTTATAAAGGTATTTCCTGAAAAAGTTAGAAATTTTTAAAAGCATTCATGATATTTTTAAAAATTAACCCACCAAATATTTTTCTTTGATATTTTCTAAAAAATTCCTATAACGAAAATTGGAGAATTCGAGAGGTCGATTCCATGATGGATTTATTTTTATAGGCCAATTTAAATTCAAATAATTAAAATTTTCTTGATAGCTTTAAGCCACCCATAATTATTAAAGCAGGAAACATTTAAAAATAAAAATAAAATTCTTTTTTTAATTTGAAGGCCATTTTATTGAAACTACTATATTAATGTACGTAAGGTATTTGAATAAAATGAGGCTTTATATAAGAGCAATTTAATTAAAGGTAATAGAGGTGATATATCATTATTACAAAATAAAGTAGATCTAGAAACTGATATAACATTCCTCCAAAGGTGAGCTACATTGTGGACTAAATTAGCCAAAAATGCCAACATTCGATAAATAATTGATTAGATATCAATAACTCATTTCAATTTGTTTTTTTTATACAATTAAGGATTAATTAACCTAAATTATATTTTTTGTTGTCATAGTTAGTCATACTTTTTTAAAATGTATTTTTTATTTTTTATTTTCCATTTATTTCATCTGTATCAACTTGAGGAGATCCATTTTTATTTATTTATTATGGTTGTGTTTTCTGCCATAATGGTTAATGTACTATAATGATTTTAACAGAAAAGAGTGGTAGGAAAAATTTTGGTCCTATCAACAAAATTAAATTGAAAATAAACGTGTCACAATTTTTTATCAATGGTCAAATATATGACCCCCCCCCCCCCCAATTTACATTCTGTCCTTCATAGCTTAAATGATGGGATGGCCCATGACAACCTGTATTTTTTTGGTTTTTGTGTTTTGATGCCACTGATATGAAAAGTTTAAATCATTATAGTACATTAAAAATTCTAAAAACAACAAAACTCACGAGCTTTCAAATTGAAGTTTGATAAAATATCGGATGCATAAATATAAATCAAGTTTATCTATTTCGAGTTTCTCTTCTTAAAAGTTCCTCTGGGGACAGAAAGCTATAATTAGTTTATTAAATAATTTTTTTTCATATTTCAACAATGATAAAGTAGGGATTCAACCGTCAGACTTTTGAATGGATAATAAGCATCTGATCCATTTGAGTTATGTACAGATCGACAATTAGAAGACTATTTTGCCATTTGCATGGTATAAAAAGTTAATTATAAATTGAAAACGTTACTAATTTTGCAAAATAATTAACTTGGTTTTTAATGATAATAATCAAACTTATTTTTATTTAAAAAATACAAAAAGGCGGATTCGTGGTAAGAAACTAGTATATCAAAATTGATAAAAGAAAAAGAAAAAAGGGAAGACAAAAATCCATTGTTATCCTTGAATTGCCTTGCCTCAACAGTTGTCATTTGTCAACATCCACAATCAACAAAAACGTGGTTTATCTGTACTGTTGGACAAGAAGGAGAGAATGGTAATTTTGAATTCTATATCGAAATTTATTTATTTATCGTTTGAAGAAGACATGGACCAAAATTAGGTATAAAAGTATTGCCAGTGAATTGATCTGAAGCAACAACAAAGCAAAGCCAGAGCGATTTGAAGTTGAAAATGGCGGACCAAAGTAAGTAAAATTTCCTCCTTGGTTATTAATTTTTTGCTTGAGTTGTTCGTTTCTCAGTATATTTTGAATTTTTTCTCAAACCCGTAGACTTTTTTGTACGATTGAAATTAGGAATCTCATGGCCAGAACTGGTGTTTGTTGATGCAAGTGTTGTGAGCAACATCATAAAGAAAAATCATCCTGAGTTCGAGATCGTTGTGCTGTTAGCAGGAACTCCAACCACAAGAGATTTGAGGCTCGATCGAGTTCGACTTTTTGTTAACATAAACAGTGTTGTAGTTGAAACTCCCATCAATGGTTGAAATGTGTTGAGAACACCTTTGTTTGAGACAATATTTAAATAAAAACTAGAATCTATTCTAGTCTTCTACTACTACTGCTTAGCATCTTTATACCATCATGTGGCGAGTTTTCTTTGTTTGAATTTCAAAATTGATGCGTTCATTTGGAGACAAGAGAATAAATTAACATAAATAGTGAGTGAGGTGATTCGAATCGGACCTCTAACTTTTTGGTTGATGATATATACATGTTTTGAATAGTTAAACTAGGTTTAAATTAATCCCTAACAACTTATTTTTAGATTGAATCATGAGAAGATGAACTTTTCAAGGGAAACTATATAAAAGAAAAATGAGAAGGAAAAGCTTACACAAAAACTTGTTTGGTGCGTCAATTAAAAATTAAATTTATTCGTGCGACATTGTACACGGGTGAGTCCTGTTGATGTAGAAATTTTGTCTCTTGAGATTCCGTCAAATTCGCACCAGTTGTTAATAATGAAATAGGGAACGGATGTCAACTTGGAAAACCAAATAATACTGAACACCGGTGTGGTGCTAGCCATATAGGTTTCGATGCCTAAGTTAGAATCGGAAGTTTGTTGAGTATTGAGAATAAGGTTTTCAGCATACCTTTAGGGTTCAGCTTATTGTTATATCTATAGAGATCGAACCCTGATGTCCTTAGGAAACATATCCTGTTGGGCTGTGGGCATCTTGTGGGTTGACTGTTGAACCAATAGACCCAGTGCCCTGTATTAGGTTTGGGTCCACCTCCATAGGGTCGTCGGAGGGCTTCACCGAAGTTCTCAGCAGGTGGCCGAGAATTGTTGGGTGGATCTAGTTGGCTAGATTTGGTCGATTGGGACCCTTGTCATGCCCTGGCCAATCTGGTCATGCATGCTCTGGGCCGGGTCATGCCTTGAACCTAGTCATGCTTTGGATCTGGTTATGCTTTAGCTCGTGGATTTGTGATGTAGTTTGCCTGTCGGGTCTAGCTTTATCTAACTCTGTCTTATTTTTTTTTTGTTATATTTGTAATCAATTCTATAAAATTACATAAAGTAATTATATAGTTATCCTAGAGTAAAATGGATTATATAGTTATCCTAGAGTAAAATGGTATATTGAACCAACCATCTCGATTAAGTAATATTAAAAGTACAAAAATAAGAAAGAAATAATTAAAATTTATATCAAAATTGTTTATTGAATAGATAACTTCAATTGAAATAGCTAAGTACTTTTTATGGTTGGAATCCTCTATTAAATGAATAATTTTTTTCAAAAATTTCCTAACTTATAAAATTATATATTCAACGAATGGTTTTTAAGAAATTTATAACAAAACTATCAAAATATATATATATATATATACAAAAAAAAAGTTAACAAAGATTAGTGGTAAAAACTAAAATGAATTTGAGAAATAGACAAGAGATGATTGGTCTGAGGATACTACTTGCTTAGGACAACAGTACTTGTCCTCAATCTTTATAATTGTATGATATTGTCCGCGTTTGGTATAATCTTTACGGCTTTGCTTTTGATTTTACTCCAAAAATCTCAGATCAATGGAGATAATTGTCTTCATCTTTATACCATGACTCTTCACTAGTCAATGTACGACTTTGTTTGCATTCTCTTTACAAATTCAAACATATATTAAGTTACCCAATAAAAAGGCTTATATTAAGAGCACTCTAATTAAGGGCAATAGAGGCTATATCATAATTACATAATAAAGTAGATATTTCGGACCAAACTGAAATTGATATAACAATTTCTTCCCAAAGGTGACATGCATTATAGACTAAATCTTAACATACATTTATTGATCCTTTCTAGCAAAAGATGTCAGATAACATCGGTAACTACTTTTAAACATGATTAAATCATCATCCATGAACCCAAAAACTTAGGTTGATGGATTAAGGTATTTAATTATAGGATGTTATAGATGGGGAAAATCCCAATTTTCTACCATTTGAATTATCTTTAAGTATGGAATTCAAAATGAGAAAATATATGGATGACATTAGAATTTTCCCTAGATTCAAGAGAAGATATCCTATTGACTTCAAATTTTTCCCTCTAGGAAAATACTCCTAATGAATCTACACTACAAAACCTATTCCTTGTTATGTATTTTTCACATAAAATTTCAATTCTGACTGAAGCATCGGAGTGTATGTGGCTAACACCATATCGGTTGGTGTGTAATCTTCTTATTTTACAGGTTTCGTCTATTCCTTCTATTCCAGAAGATTGGTGCAAATTTAGTAATATTGATAGGCCAAATTTCTGCATCAATATAAGATATCTACGATGAACCTAAAATCTTAAATTGACGAGTTAGGGTGGGTAAATTTAGTTATAGGATACCTAACAATTGTATTAGAACTAAATAAATAATTGACTTTGATATCAATAATTCATTTCAATTTGTTTGTTTGTTTATATAATTAATGATTAACTTAAATAAATAATAATTATATATATTTTTTTGGTCATATTTAGTCATATCTTTAAAAATATATTACTTATATTTAATTTTATTTCTCCATATATTTCATACGCATCGAACTTGATAAGATTCATGCCTTGGTCTGGATAAGAATTGGCTCATCCATTTTTCTTTTATTATTTTTTGTATTTTGAAAATCCGAGGTTGGGTTATATATAATGAGGCAAAAATAAATGCGTGGCAGGAAAAAGTTTGGTCCTATCAACAAAAATTCAATTAAAAATAAACGTGCCACAACTTTTTGTTTACCAATTGGTCCCACTCCCAATGGTCTCAATTTAAATTCTGTAGTTCATGACTTAAATGGTGGGCTGGCCCATGACAACCTGTATTTTTTGTTTTTTAAGTCGTGTAATAATGTGTCTCAAAAAAAGAAAAAGAAAAAGAGTCGTGTAATAATGGAATATGTCTTTTTCAATAATTCGTTTAATTTTAACTGATTGAAATTAATTAATAATCTAGATTCACCATATCAAACCTTTTGCCAGATTTTCCATTTTTTTAGTTATTAATTTTGCAATATCTAGTTATTATTTTGCAATATGTGCAAATTTGTCCGATTGAACGAAATCCATTGTACGATCATGTGCAATTACTGCTAAGCTAAATTCATGTTAGCATTGGAGATGGAGACTAGATGTGAAGCTAGAAACCAACTGTTTGGGGTAAATTTAACAAAAGAGCTTAAACTGTAAGTTATCTCCTTATAAATTATCCTTGAGAGGTCTTTCTTAAAAGATGCGCTAAATTGTGTATTATAAGATGTGGTAAGAGATGCACTACAAATGTACTAAAATTGCTCTAAAAATGTGTTAAAACCAAACTATATAGGTTGATAGAGCTATTTTAGTGCGGCATAAGACGGAGATAGAGCAGACAAGTGCATTGCGTAGCCTAAGCATAGTGCGGCTTGCACAGCCAGCACGACCATAGTACGACCCTTACACAAAGGGGCCAAGCACATTATTTTTAAATAACATATCGATAAAATCAAGTAATATTAACGAAGTTTGAAGGTTGGATCATGTTATATTTGAAAAAAAAAAGAAGTGACATTTTTAAAATAAATATCAATTTTTTGGGATTTTTTTAAAAAATAATGTAATTTAAAAAAATTAAAACTAGGATAAATTTTGAAACTAATGAGTTAGATAAATAGTGAGAATCATCACATATGTGGTGAGAATTCTACCATTTGCTTCATACGATTATAGTGGCACGTGACAGTCATGTAGATCATGCATACATTGTATTTTAAAAAGTGTTCGATTTTCAAGATTTACTTAAATTACAGGCAACGACTAAAGAATGTAAGATAGATACGATTTAGAGGAAACTTTTCTAATAAAGATTTTTTTTTTATATTTAAACTACATTTGAAAAATATTTACTTTTAAAAATACCCCAATTTTAGAATTTTTTTAATTTTTACTTTAATTTCCTTATTTTTAAACTTCCCCCTAAATTTATGCTCAAGAATGTAGTTCTCTGTTTTACCTCTCAACTTGTCTTGAACGTTCCATGGAGGATGTAGGCATTATTCTTTGCTTTTCCCTTTCACTGATCATTCTCTTTCAGATTCATTGCCATTTATCAAACTAAATGGGGCCCTTGATTTCATAATCAATTCCCCATGCCCATGACAGTGTCTGATTACACAGTCCTTTTGGGTTCTGCCTGTTAATTTTACAACTCAAGTCTCAATTAGATCAAAAACGATGAATATACGCGCAAAGGATTCCTACAAAAGATGGCTTACGACATTATCAAGTTGAATTCCCACTTCCCAAGTCGACATGGGACCTTTGTGATCCACTCACTTTCTTTTCTCTTTTTCATGTAGCTTTCGTTGTAGCTTTCGTCTCAACTTTCATAGTCAAAATCTCATGAAAACTATCAACTCTCTCGATCTCCTAAACAACAAGATCTCGTCCTTCCCTATTCACAATCTATTGGGTCTCGACTTCTTCTAGCGAGACCTCACCTCTCCTTGATCACTCGGTGATTGATCCAATTCTCCGACTCCCAATCCAAGACCATGTTTATTACTTGGACAATTAATTTGGGAGGGAAAACATTTTAATTAATTTTCAAAAAATATGGGTCCGGACAATAATTGACCTTGTCAACAACAAAAACGTGATGGGAATGGATGTATAGTAGCATCACCGAAAATACCAATAAATATCAAGATTTTTATTTTGCTTGTTATTATCTTGTTCAATTGTGTATAAATATGGGTACCTCATACATTAAACAAAGCATTCATCTCATTCGAGCTTGAAGAGAACACAGAGATATTGAGATATGTCTGCTCCTTCAGATTTGCAAAGCTCAGGTATTTCAATGCCTTATTTTAGTATTCTTTTTTTTTCGTCTTACTATTTAAATTCTTAATTAGTCTTTCCATCATTCAAATTAGGACTGGAAGTGCCAGGAAGACAAGAATGGCCAGAACTGGTTGGAGTTAAAGTGAGCGTTGCTGCACTCATCATAAAGAGGGAGAATGCTAAGTTAGAGCCGACTGTGCTATTAGCAGGATCTCCAGTGACTTTAGATTACAGACCATATCGAGTTCGGATTTTTAAGAATATAGAGGATGTGGTGGTTGGGATTCCTAGAACTGGTTGAAATGGTATGAATAATCCATGTTTGAAACCATGAGGTATTAATTAAATAAGGTTGAATCTATTTCTACCACTTACAATATGTTTGTACCATGTGTTTCTGAATGTTGTAAGAGATGGCTGAAATTGATATATTTAATATTGTGATGTGGCTATGTTTTTTGAAATGACATCTTGAGTTGATCTCACAATTTGAAGTCAATAAATAAATGTCAAAAATTAATCTAGAAAAAATAATTAAGATAAATTAATCATATCCAGTGACATTTAAAAATTTGCACTTGTGTTATTTTTCATGTAAATATGAAATAACAATATTGTCACAGTACATCACAGTAATGCGTGGTTTTGGAGACATCAAAAATAAAAATTAAAGGTTTTATGCTAGAAAAAGTTGTTAGATACTCGATTTTTTTACTTGTAAAAAGGTAAAAGTAATATATTGACTAGTTGAACCAGGTTCATATTTGATGTAGAAATATTAAACTTTTCGATAAAATTCAATTGAAAATCCACGTCCAACAATATTGCTTTATTCTAATTTATGGACTTTTATGTTTATTCATTTGGTGGCTAAACCTTCCAACACTTTGTTTCAGTCTCTAAATGATCATAAAGAATACTTTTGGCATGAAACCATAACAAATCTAGCATTCAAAGAAGACTTACCACTAGTTTGACAAGTGATTGGGAGATATTGAGCCTCTAAACCATAGATAATAGTACAGGAAATAAGTTGTTTTTATTGAAATGGGTTCATGGGCTACATGATCCGTGTTAGCAGCTTTGTTTGTTTCAAATGTCCAAAGATACTCTCTCATTTTCATGTCTCCTTTGCGGTATGTCGAGGAGCATACCTTGATTGAATGATCAGAGAGGTGTTCACCGTCCCGAAGTAATCTATAACGTCTTTCCATATATCAGTTGAGGATGAGAGTTTGGGAAAGGAATTGGCCATTGCATGTAACTAAACAACCATATGATGAGGGACTGGTCATCCAATCATCGTATGCAGGGTTGAGTATCATAACCAACAGATCTTTAGTTTGTGCAATATACCGATCAACGGGCTTAACTTTTGATCCCAGCATAAAGTCATTGAGGCGTTGTTCTCTTAGTAGCACAAGAACTGTGGATCGCCAAAAGAGATAATTTCCTTCGTCCAATTTGAGGTTGGGAGATGAACTTAGAAGATTAAAGTTTAGGATGTTGGGTGCCACAGTGTGTAGTATTATGTTAGATATCCAATATATGAATTAAATTTATCCAATCCATCAACTTAAACTTTTAAGTTGAGTGGTGGTTTGTTCATCCTTAAGAGTATAGTTTGAGAAGTGGGGTTATTTTTTATGGTTGGGCCAGATTAAGATTTGGAACTAGATGCTTCCGTTTTTCTAGATTGAAGAGTTTGTTCAATGGTGGCCATGGCTAGGGTTTTAGAAGGAAAAAAAGGGGCTGTGTAAGCTCTAATACCAAAAGAAGATTTGATTGGCACTAAAGTTGTTCTCTGCTTTGATAATTGGTTTGAGAGGGTATGATTACACTTTAGAATTTAGAGAATCTGTATCAGAATTATAGTGG
>NW_019104526.1:937886-963455 GCF_001995035.1 Momordica charantia
ATGAAATCAAGACCATGAAAGGAGAGAGTATTCTCACTATATAAGTGTAAGGGCTGTTTGGTTTATTAGTAAAAAGAAAAAAAAGTTGGAAGAGATTTCTTCTACAAAGGCAATTAGGTGCCCAATCCGGATTCCGAATTCTGGATCTGGGACGTTACAATAAGGATAAAAGCTATCTATCATTAATGCAAACTTATTCCAACTTCATGTTCTAACGGATTGAAATGATATGGATATATCAATGTTTGAAACCAAAATAAATAAAGTAGAATCCATTTTTCTACCATTTAAATGATATGGTTTGTACCGTATGTTTATGAATGTAAAACATGGTTTAAATTTAGATATTTATGGAGTGATGTGGACATGTCTTACAATTTAAAGCCAATAAATAAATTATGTAAATTTTTAATCTAGATATTGTAATTATAATAATTAAATTTTAAACCTAGAAAAAAATAATAAAAATAAATTAAACCTCACCATATAGATATTATCTTAAAAATGTCAAAGAAAGAGATTCAAATATAAGATGGCTATATATACCATTGATTGATCCAAAAGAGTTAGCAACTAGAAATGGACATTAATTATAGAAGAAAAATGAAGGCAACCAAGCACTCCATGAATCCGTATTTGGTCCGGTCATTTTAATTTTTATTTGGTATTTGTTGTTTGTTATTTGTTATTAAAAATAACAAAAATAACAAAAATTAAAATAATATTAAATTAATATAAAACATCTCCCTTTGATTTCTCCCTCTATTTCATATTTTCTAATTTTCTTCCGCCTTCCATTTCTATCTCTCCCACTCTCCCATTTTTACCTAACTTTCCCTCTCTCCCAATAATATCTCCCTCTCTCTCACATTCTCCCTTTCCCAACAATTTTTCTTCCTCTCCCACAAATCTCTTTCCTCATGTTCTCCCCCGTCACATCCTCCTCCTTCCCCCACCAATTTCTAACTCTCCCTCATTCTTGATTTCTTCCTCGAAAATTCAGAAGGAACCTTTTTTCTGTTTATGGGAAGAAGAAACACACAAGAGAAAAAAGAGAAAAAAATGCGTAGAGATTTCTTTATTTTATTATCTCTCCAATTCGTATACTGTTAAGTCCCCACTGATTTTTTGGTTCAACTCAACATCCAAAGTATCTCCATAGGGAAAAATACACAGGGAGAGGGGAATATTTTTGTCAATTTCTGGTGGAATATCAAAATCAAGGGAATTCTCCCCAAAATATCCTCATCTTCTACTTATTGTAATACATAAGGGATTCTCTCCAAAATCTCTCTCATCACTGCTCCGAGTATAATTTTTTTCCTGACACATACAGAAGGTATTCTACTGAAAATCTCTTCCTTCCTTTAGTTGTCTTTTTCTAATAACAAGTTTGAAATTCTCTTTCTTTTCTTTTTTTCTTTATTTAATTATTATTATTTTAAATTAGAATGGGAGGGAATGCAATTGGCACTATTTATTTTGTGGAATATAGTTTGATGTAATTTGACTTACACAACAATTTCAATTTCATATATTAGTTAATGTGTTTGAGATACTGGCATCTTTTCTATCTTGTAATATGTATCCATTGAACTTGTATTTACTGTTAGTTTCATTTTGAATGTTTTATATTAGATAACCTGGAAGATCTAATTTATTTTCATGTTAATTATTATTTTATAGGAATCAAAATCATGATGTTATGCAATTTATTGCTCTATATACTTTTATATTCCTTATATCCATGAAATTCCATGTATCTAAAAATAAAATATCAAAATAAAAAAAAATAGAAAATTAATCAACTATAATTTTTTCTCTATAATTTCAAAATAAACTTGAGAAAATAAATACTTAATTTTCGAGGTTGAGTAGTGTTCTCTTTATGGATTTTTGTTAAATCCCATAAATACATGAAATTCCTTCCAAAAATTAATTTTACAAAATTCCAAAAACTAATTTCTTAACAAACAACAAAAATTAAATTTGAGAATTAGTTCGGGAGTAAAGTAGTGTTTTGTTTATGTTCTTTCTATAAATTTCATAAATACATGAAATTTCTCTTTTAAAATGAATTTTAATAATCAAAAGCAAATTTTCATTAAACAATTTAAAAATGAAATTTTCAAAACTACTCTTGGAATTGGTTAAATTCCTTAAACACGTGAAATTTCTCTCAAAGATAAATTTTCCACGTTATGTCACCCATAATATTTTATTTATGTTTTATTTTTAAAATTTGGATTAATAAATATGGGACATTGAAAAATAAAATAAATAAATTTTTGTGGACCTTTAATAATTTAATAAATCGGATAATAAAAAACAAATTCGGGTGCGGTAGGATGCTAATACCTCCCCCACACACAAAATGACTCCCGAACTCAATTTGATTTACGTAGATCAATTTTATTTAATTTCTAATTGGGTGACTTTGACATTAAATTGTTAATAGTTCCTCAAACTACAGTATTTAGATAAATTGTATTCCATAAGCCATATTAAAAATCTCTCATCCTGCCTCAAACCGAAAAATTCTGATATTTTTCTCTAATAAAATTAAACGGTCTCATTTGAAATTATCAGACCTTGTAAGAAAATTGAATCGATGGCGATTCTCTTTTTCTTTCATGCTTCGCTAGAAGCCTAACATGAATATACATAATTTTAATTAAAAAAAAAAAACATATACCCAACATATCGATATACCTAAATATATATCGAACATATACTTTCTCTTTGAAAAAAAAAAATCATAGGGTCGTTGTACATTTGGGCTATTGGGATAGAGTTCGTGAGTACTCGGGTCGCCCATCTGGGTCCTGTGGATAGGTTTGAAAGAGAGAGATTTGGAGTGAGGAGAAGAAGGAAGTGAAAAGCTTGATGGTGGCGGCTATGAAGGAGAAAGAGATTAAGAGAGAATGGAATGAGAAAATATGCTTTGCTATAATTAAGAGATTTAACATATTCAGTTTATTTAGAAATTCTTAAATTTTCGTTTTGTAAATTTGAGGGGCCATCAAGTTTAAGACAAAATTATAAAATCTTAAACAAACATCAATCATTTCAATCCCAAATAGTACTATAGTAGCAGTATATCTATCTTAATATTTACCCATATGTCTATCTATCTAATTTACAAATTTAGGTCGTCCAAGCTACTTAAAAGAAATATTCTAAAAAAAACTACTCGTTGAAGATTATTTTTAAATTCTTAATTTATCCCTCTCTATATTCAAACTTAAATTTAAGATCCACTATTGTAGATTTGTAATCTCCTGGTTATTTTTTTAAACATTTATTAATTTAAATTTAAGATCCAGTATTTTTGGATATATAATCTAATTGTTACCTCTTCTACATAATTAATGACAATAAAAAAAAATGTACTTGTACAAATAATATCATACCTACAATTGTCAACTTTAAAAATTTACTATAGGGTGGACCACAAGCAATCTCATTAAAAATTTATTGTAGTACTAATTAAGGCTCTAAGCAAATTCCACGTCATTTCAAATTCTATCACGCTAATGTTTTGATAATAGTACTAACCCATGTTTATGATTTTTTTTTTTTGTGAAACGTTATAAAAAGTGAATGGTAGTATTTCTTAAAAAAACAAAAAAGTTCAGGATATTTGTGTAAATTGACCAAAAAGAAAAGAAAAAGGAAGAAAAGAAAGTGAGATTATAAAAATTTGTGGCTGATTTTAAAATTGAATGCGAGCAAAGCATATTTACGAAGGTAGATATAAATGTACGTCTGTAGCGTCGGAATGCGTTTTTTTTGGCGGGTTAAGACCCGGCCCGGCCCAATATGATCTGAAACGGGTCGAACCGAAATGCTCACGAGTCACGGGGTATTCGCGAACTAGAGCCTAAAGTTGGGGACGGGTCGGGAAAATAATTATTTTACTTTTTATTTTTTTGAAACAAATCGGGAAAATAATTATTAATTAATATTTTTGACATGTTTTGATGTCGCTCACATGAAAAAGCTAACTGGTCTTTCGGTGGAGGATATTAAAAGGAAATAATAAATAAAAATAATAGTAACTTAGATTAGAACTGCCGAACAAAAAAAAAGAAAATTAAAAAAAAAAAAAGAGAGTGAGATGTGAGAAACCTAGATTCCAGATCAGACAGCTGAAATCCAATCACTTCTCTTCCTCGCCCTTGTTTTTCTGCCGATGTTTAGGGCCAAATCTCGATTGCCCTTCATCGCAATTACAGATCCCTCTCCCTCTTTACTTTCAGGTAATGTTTTTAACTCTTTTCTTCCACTTTTTGGATTGATCTGTCGATTCTTTTCTTGGAGTTCTTCCCAAGATCTGTTGAGGGGTTTATTTGATTTGGGGAATTATAGCTGGATAAGCCACTGAAAGTGGTTTCATTTGTTTGTGTTGAATAGCGTCCAGCCTTTCGAATTGAATTTCCCATGAGCTGCTGAATTGTGGAGGGGTGAGTTTCTGTTTATTTGTACTCTTTCTATCAGAGCTCTGCTTGAAACGGGAATGTTATTTTTTCACAACTAGAGATTGGGTTTTTCTTCGTTCTCTTGGTTTGATTTTTGAGAGATGGGTGATAAGTTTTGGGTGAACGAAGAAAAAAGGGCTTTGCTGGAATCGGTTGTTGGTAGTGAAGCTTGTGAGTTCTTGATTTCATTGGCATCTACCAATATCTTGCCCGAGGTGTTGCATTTCCCCCGAGGGGATTTGAGCCTAAATCAAGGGCTCACTCAACTTTTGGATGGTTCATGTTGGAACTATGCAATCTTTTGGCGTGCGGTTGGCTTGAAATCTGGAGGTTTGGCTTTAACTTGGGGTGATGGAAACTGTCATGATCCAAAAAAGATTGGAATTTCAAGTTCTGGTGGGGATGGTCAGGGAGAGAAGAAAGAGGAATTGAAGAGGCAGGTGCTTCAAATGCTCCATTCCTCTTTTGGAGGGTCTGATAAAGATGGATGTGGGGCAAGGAGGGAGGAAGCGTCGGATATCCAGATGCTCTACCTAACTTCAATGTATTACAAGTTTATGTGTGACTCAACAACCAGTCTGGGGGAGTCTTACAAATCCGGTAAGTCTATATGGGCTTCGGATGTAACGAGTTGTTTACGTAATTACCAATCGAGAGGGTATTTAGCTAAATTGGCTGGTTTCCACACACTGGTCTTTGTACCTGTAAAGTCAGGAGTTGTTGAGCTTGGGTCTGTTAAATCAATTCCAGAAGATCAGAGTGTTGTGGAGTTGGTTAAAGCTGCCTTTGGCGGATCAAATACTGCCCAGTTAAAGGCCTTCCCAAGGATCTTTGGTCATGAGCTAAGTTTAGGTGGAACACGACCGCTTAGTATTAATTTTTCACCAAAGTTGGAAGATGATCCAAAATTTTCTTCGGAAGGCTATGATCTGCAAGTTTTAGGTGCTAATCATATCTTCGGAAATTCTTCCAATGGGTGTCGGAGTGACGATAATGATGGAAAGCTGTTTCCACATGTGAATCAAGAAATTGTTGGGGGTTTCAGTGCTCAAACAAGGCTTTCAACTTTGGAGTTTCCAAGGGATGAATCTTCCCCTCAAGGAGATGACAGAAAACCAAGGAAGAGAGGGAGAAAGCCTGCTAATGGGAGGGAGGAACCACTGAATCATGTGGAAGCAGAGCGGCAGAGACGCGAAAAGCTTAACCAACGATTCTATGCATTAAGGGCTGTTGTCCCCAATATCTCCAAGATGGACAAGGCTTCTCTACTCGGCGATGCTATTACCTAT
This sequence comes from Momordica charantia, assembly GCF_001995035.1. The sequence goes on from NW_019104526.1 coordinate 943,657, forward strand.
ATCACTGATCTCCAAATGAAAATTAAGGTTATGGAGACTGAAAAACAGATTGCCAATGGCAGGCAGAAAGACGCAGAGGTTGATTTTCAGGCAAGAGAAGATGATGCTGTAGTGAGGGTGAGTTGTCCACTCGACGTGCACCCTGTTTCTAGAGTTATCAAAACATTTCGGGAACACCATATTGAAGCTCAAGAATCTAACGTTTCGACCACCGACAATGACAAAGTTATTCACTCATTCTCCATTAGAACTGAAGGTGGTGGTGCCGAAGAATTGAAGGAGAAGCTGGTGGCTGCCCTGTCAAAATGATATAATTTGTAAAATACTACCTCTTTTATGTATACAGAGTCAAGCCTCAACATGTCGATTTTCAGGTAGTTGTATGACTAGTTTCTTTAGCTGTTGCAGTAAAAATGTGGAAATTGCTCCTTAGTGATTAGTGAAGTTTGTAAAAGCCAAGTTACATTCTTCCTCTGTATGTTATGTTTAATGTCTAAATGTGCCATGTTCTGTATTGTATTGATACATGTTAAAACACAGATCATCAACTGAACTATATTTAGAGCTTAAGATATCTTTGTTTTTTTTTCTTCAATATATGCTTTGATTTTCTGCTCTGGAAAATGATTTTCAGAACCCATTTACTCATGCCTAAACTTTTTAGTTGATGATCAAAATTTCCTTGCCTTCTGCATCGTTAAAGAACGATCGATCGATCGACATTACTCTCGAAAGGATATCCTTCCTAAGAATGAGGCCCCCAATGGCCAAGCCTAATATATAGAGGAAAAAGTTCAATTTTTACCGAGTACTACTTGAATAATAAGTGGTGCACTTGGCATCATTTAGTTAAGTTTTAGTTTATTTTAATAATATTTATGACTTGTTAGGTATGTCCTTATAGTTGGATTAGACTATTTTTGCAAGTATGGGTTTTTTTTAATTGTATTGAGTTCTTTAAACCAGTAGGATTTAGGCACTTTACTGCTAAGTTTGAACGTTTTTTTATCAGTTTATTTTTGTTAGAGTATTTTCTGTAATTAGGTTTAGACATTTATTTGATAAAGATTTTGGATATTTTGATAGTAATTAAGTTTGGGGGAGAAAAATACTTGTATGGTTCAAGGTTAAAAATTGACTCACTCGCCCAAGTACAGGATAAAAAATGGACAATTGTATCATGTTCTAGTTTAAATGTTCATTAAAGATTAAAAAAATTAATAATAATAATAAATGTAATATTATTTTAGTGATTGTACTTTCAACTCAAATTTATGTGTTAGTCTCCCCACTTTCAACATTTGTCCATTTTAATCGGTGTATTCAACATCTGTTTTTTGTTTTTACCTTTAAAAAGGGGCCTCTATTTGAAAATTTTCAACATAAATACTAAACATGAAAGAAGCCTTTCTTCGTTTGTTTCATATAATTAATTGAATATGGTAATGTACTGAAATTGTGATCGAAAAAATGAAAAAAAAAATATATGAAAGGACAAAAACAATCATTTTTTAAAAACAAGGATCAAATCGAACACTTCGAAAGTATATATAGACTAAAACAGTTGTTTTAAATGGAATTACTTAACCAAAAAAGAATGGTTTAATCCAAAAGTAAAGTATTTGACCATTTCCATTTGCCACACAGCTTTCCCAAAATAGAAACAAAAAAAGTGAAAAAAAAGCATTAGAAATTATGAAGGGACTTTGATTATTTGAATGAATTAATAAGTTATTTTTACATTTTCCCCAAATTTATTTAGCAGTTGAACAATGTTGTGATAGTTTTGTGGTCGCAGGTACGTGTTGTTTGATTCATTCTAATATTCTAAAGTTGTTTTCAAAGCTTCAAACAATTACTCCGTCAAACTCAAAAATATATACATAAAAAAGTCATATTGGTCAAATCATACGCTCCCTCCCTCCCAGCACATATATATATCCCAACCATCACTTCTTCATCATCTCATCCATTCATTCTCGTTTCTCTGCAAACAAAACTTCACCAACTTCGAGAAAAACAAAAGCTACAATTTTGTTTGATAAGATTTGAAAGATGGGTGTCTCTCAAAAGGGCTGGTTAGTGTTCAATATTGTGTTGGTTTTGTTCACCATTTTCTTAGTTTCTTCTCTACAAAGTGTGGAGGCAGGGAGGGTTGTGAAAGCAGAGCAATGGATTCAAGTGCTGCAGCGTGGCCCTGTGCCGCCCTCTGGCCGCAACCCCTGCAGCACCATTCCCGGCCAAAGCAACGGCCGCTGCACCCTCCAGAATATTAATCTTGCCGGCCGTCGTCTCGTCCACCCTCCGCCTCCCGTCCTCGCTCCCGCCCTCGCTCTACAAAGCTCTTGATTATGGCAACAATCCATTCCAGCAGTTTCAGAGATGAAAATTCATTCTTTTGTGACTTATTCTTGTTTTATTTTTATTGTAACAATGTTCTTATTTGTTTCATTTTTTTTTTTTTTTGGCTTGGGAGCATCAGAAAACAATTTGGTTGCAACCCATCGAATATTGTACTCATCTCAATAATAGTTTTTATACGAGTAAATAAAAGATAATTAGTGTATTTTGTTCAACTTTTTATATATGGTAAGTTTTATTGAATCCAAAAACTTAAGTGGATAATTATAATAAATTTAATTTTTGCAGATATATTTAACATGGAGTTGTAAGGTTTGAACTAAACTTCTTTATCCCTCTAAATTCTTTATTTCTTTAAGATTAAAAGTAATTGAGAAGTGTAGTTGTAGTTGTCTTTATAAGTCTATTTTCTTTCCACTTGTCGAGGAAAATACTCATGCAACCTAACTTTAAAGTACCAATTCCAAGATTAAAAATGTATTAAAAATGTTTAACGTGATCGTCTCTTTTTAAGTTCTTTTTTTACTAGTAGGAGTGGAGGATTTGAACTCATGACCTCTATTGATCAGAGACACAAGTGTTAATTACTGTTGAACTAAATTCATGTTGATTTCTTTCTAAATTTTTGAATGCTTGGCCAAAAAACCGTAATTTTAAGTTTCTCTCGAGATCTAACACTTTAAAATGGTCAGCTACATTATTCCAATCTCCTAAAATAATTTATCGATCATGAGATATAACTTCAATAAATGTTGAACAAGGTGAAAGCTTACCACTAGCTATGTTCAGATGATGGAAATGGAAAATTTGAAAGGTTAGTGAAGGTGTAGCATAGCGTGTGTCATGGTGTGGTTGGTGAGCACCGCACCAACTATGTGCGTTCAAATTGAAGAGTAAAATGTCATGATAAAAAGAAAAATATATGCATGAAAAGTTCAATATAATAAAAATATTGATGTCAACCAAAAAAAGATCATGGAAACCAAAAGTTCAAAAAATTATTTAAATTAATGTCGTTACATTTTAATTTTTATCAATAATTAAAGGTAAGTTTTCTTTTGGTATTTAATTTAAGAGTTTAACGATCAAGAGGTTTTATCTCTCTCTTCCTATCCGTTAAAACACAACCTACAATTCATACTCTTTCTCTACTTTCTCTATTCTCTACTTCGCTCTTTTAAGAGCAATTGGTCAAAAGATGGATGTTTTTTTATTGTAGAGCTTTGAGCTCAACCTCTAGTTGCAGAGTAGTTTGAGCTACACAACGTTTGAGTTGGGTTGTATCCTTGAGGGAACATGTCAGAGAAATGTCTGCTTCACCGGTGGTTGATAAAGCACCGCAGAGGGCTTGAATTTCCTTAAAAGAGCAAGATACCTGCACTTCAACCTGATTGCTTACGTGTTTGTTTCTCAATATTTATTCCATTTATATCTGTTATTTGTAATTCCCCCACGGTTAATAAATAAATATTCAATGCATTATAATTTATTAGTACTTGCGCTATATTTTGGATTGTTACATTTTTCTAGTTCATAATAATAAAGTGTGGAATTTGAAATCTCCAACATCTTAATTGAAGATATATATACGAACTATACACCAATGATTATTACATATATTATACATCAATGTGGAATAACTAAACTTTAATTTCACCAACACTACATCTCCTCTATAAATATTATTATTTCTTTTGACATTGATAATTGTGTTGTTAATTAATTGATCAATCTAATCTAACATTATGTAAAAGAATAAATCTTCATTCTAACATTTAAGAGTGTAGGACGACTTGTAAAGAAAAAAAAAAGGCATAGAACGAATGTAAAAACAATTTACGTACCCAAAAATAATGTTCCCCATATATGCCCTGTTTTCAAAAATTTTATTATCCTTAAAATTTAAAAACTACTCGCTGATGTAATTTAATTTATAGAACTCATTCTAGTTTAATGGATTTAATTTTCTTAAATTAATTAAATGTTTTAAATATATAGACTTGCACCTCCAACAAAACTAAACTAACAGACTAAATTAGGTGGAACAACTCAATTTTTTATCTAATAATTTAGGCAATAAAGTGTGTTGGGCTTAACACCACACTGATGTTTAGATTTCTTATAATGCACTCGTATTTGTCGGAGCATTTGATATTGGAGTGATCATGCACCCAAAGAAAAATAATAAAGCAATATTTGAAAGAGTAAAAATATAGCTTTTTTTTTTCAAACTACTCCTTGATGCACAAGGAAATGAGAATATTTAGCCAAAAAAAAAGAAAAAAAATTTGAATTTTTTTTTTTTTTTGAAGACTTTGGACATTGAATACATTTGTTTTTCTTGCTTGCTTCTTGGGGACCATGACCAATTCAACTCGTTAACACCTTCTCAAACCATAACTCATTCTACTACAACTAAACACCTAGGTTTATTTTTAATTAATCAATTTTTTTGATAACTTTTATATATATAATTTTACATTTTAAAAACTATGTTCTCAACTTTTAATTTAGACATTAAGTTAAGACTTGAGAGCTTGTTTGGTAGGAAAATACCCAGTTTTCAAAATATCTGAACACAGTTTAATTTTGTTTTTTTTTTTTTGGTTGTCTTTTTCAATTTCATCCCTTTGTTATTATTCCAACGTGTAAGCTTTTTCAACCTTCAAACAAAGGCTTCGTCAAACTCGGGATTCATCGCAGAAACAAAGCCCATGAAAAGTCTGAGTCAAATCAATCGTACCAAATCAAACACAATTAATTTCAAATTAATTAAACACATAATCACCAAACACCCAATATATTTATATATGCCCTCTCTCTCTCTCTCTTGAAATTTTCCATTCTCAAAACCATCAAATTAGAGAGAGAAAGTTTTGGGATTTTTTTGAAATTGTGAAGACGATAAAAAAATGAGGTTTTGGCAAAAAAAAATCCTCCTCATAAATCTAATTATGTTGGTTTGTTCAGAAGTTGAAGCTGACGAGGCCAATTAATCTGAATTTGGTTTCACAGTCGCTGCAGCGTGGGCCGGTGCCGCCGTCTGGGCCCAACCCATGTACCACCATTCCCGGGCAAGGGAGTACTACTCCCTGCGCATTGGGCGGCATGAATGTCGCCGGCGCCGTTCTCCGGCGACTACCGCCTCTTCCATTACCGCCGCCGCCGTCTTATTTTGCTTCCTCGTCTGAATGACCCAACGCGCTGGATATGGAATCGCACCAAACTCGTGTCATAGATACAAAAATTTTAGTTATTGCTGATTTTTTTAATTGTTTTGAAAGATTATAGTTGGATTCGTGTATTGAATCAATTAATGTATTTTTTTATTGGGTTTGTTCATATCAGAACGATCTCTTCTCTCTTATATGAATGTTGCCCATTGATGGAAAAATAATTCTTATTTCTATTGCAGTAGAAAAGCACACCAATCAAGAAAATGCAAAAATATTTATGTTATAAACTTTAAATTGAATAATTAAAAATTGCGGTCCAAGAAAGAAGAAAGTTGAAAAAATTATTACCGTTGTTAAGGATCTCAAATCCATGAATGTCCTTTCATAGATTTATAATAGACACGAATTACTTCTTTTATTGCCAATTGATTTTGAGAATTACACGATCACACAAATTTTTGTGTAACCATCATGAATATTAATAACAATCGCACAAATTTCTCCCCGAATCCTAGTTAAACAAAATGCTTTCCGATATGAGATAATTTGTCCTTTTAATAATTTGCTTATTTGTAGCATTTGGTCTTAACATTTATGTATTTGTGTAAAAAATTAATAGAATATATAAACGCTTATTAAGGTTTTATTTCTTTTTAATGGAAAATGTTTCCAATATGTGTAACCAATTATATAGTTTCTATGAGTGAAAAAAAAATAACTTCATATAAGAGGATTGATATTATCTAATGCTGGTGAAAACTTGTTTGGTGAAGGATATCAACCATTCTTTAGATTAGAATGGTTGATTAAGAAGCCACTAATCATATTTATTTCTTAATTATCTAAATTCGTAGTTTTGAAAAGAATGTTTGATTATAGAGATATCCCTAACAATATTTATTACTCCATCTCAAAATCAATTCATAATAAGAAAAGTAATCCAAGTATATTATTATAAATTTCTATTAGATCTCTTGTCTTTGTGATGTGAGATCCTTAACAGTCTCGACATCATATAATTTCTAGTTGAAAATTTTGTAGTTTTGGGAATAACTTTTTAGGGTTGCAAGAATGCAAATAAAGTTTCACACATATTGGTTAGTAAAGTAATAATTGATAGATTATCGATAAAGACAATTATCTCTTTGATATAAGACCTTTTAGATGAAACTAAAAGCAAAGTTATGAGAACGTTATACTCAAAGTAGATAATATCATACTATTGTAGATGAGATAGTTTGGTTATAGTTTCTTTAATTGGTACGTTTCTTACATATCCTTAATGAAATGGTACCTCCTCTAAGAAAAATAATAATAATAATAAATACTTCGAGGTATGGTTATCTTAACATAACTTTGGAGCAGTTTAAAAGTTGATTTTTTATTATTGAAGAAGGAAAAGGTGTTTACTTGGACTTATAAAGTATACAGTGTATGTTGAGAAGAAGAATTAATTTGAAACAAGACTAACAACGCAGACTATGAAATCAAGTCTTCGGCCCCAAAAATCAGGTGTCTGTTATAACCATCAACTACACGTTGTTTGACAATTGAAAGAACACAAATGAGGAATATATATATGGCGGATATATGAAATAATGGAATAATAACAAGATGAAGGTATTTAGTCTTGATTTGTAAGGGTCGGTTTGGTAACGTGTTCTTGTTCTTGTTTTCTTCCTTTTGAATGAAGAAAAATGAATTGCATGACTCCAATATCCATAAATTTAAGTGATAAAATATTTTTTTTTTTGTTTATGTTTTGGAACAAACTGGATATGGGACAAGAAAGAAATTTCCAAAAACTATATAATTCTTCCAAAATAAAAGGAAAAACAAGAAACAAAATTAGTGGCAAAATGATTAGATTTATTAAGAAAATTGGAAAAGAGAAACAAGAAACGGACCGTTACCAAACAGCCCTAAGTTTCTCATTTTTTTTCTATTTTTTTTTCATTTTTAATAAAAAAAAGTAGAATTACACGACTCCAACTCTGATAGATTCAAGAGTGATAAAAGAATGTTTTTATTTATTTTTTGGAATAAACTAAAAATGAGAACAAAAAGAAGAAACATTTTTTTTTGTTTGTTTACAATGTTTCTATTTATTTTTTCGAATAATTTCTATAGAAATGAGAAATAAGAACATAAATAGTTGTCAAATGCTTAAGTTTCTTAATAAAATGGAAAGTAAGAAACAAGGAAACGATCCTAAATTAGTTAAATAATTAAACCTGTATTCACATGATCAAAAGACAACAGGCACAGGCACCAAAATTAAAAAGTGTGTGACATCCCATGGTTTCGAAAATGATATATTTATTTATTCTAATCTATTGACTTAATTAGTTTTTATTTTTTTAGGTTTAGTGGTGATTAATATATGGTATTAGAAGTATAAGGTTTAATATTCCAAACTGATTTTGTAATTATGTTATTTCCTCGTTATTAAATTTACCCTAATTAAACTCTGTAGGGATACGAGGGTACTTTATATGTATATGTATATATATATATATTTTCTTTTGCTAGATTAGATGTTACATAGACATCCACCTCGTATATCATCTCGTATATCATAAGAAGACTCAAAAGTATGATATAAATGATTAATTAAAATGCACTCACAAACTTTAGTTTTGAAAATTTTAGTTTGATAACATTTTCATTTCTTGTTTATTGTTTCCGTTCCAATATTATTAAGAAATTTAAGCATTTAACAACTACTTATGTTTCTGGTTTTTCATTTTTGAGAAACATACATAGAAATCAAAATTGTATAGAATTTTAGAAATAACAAATACAAGTTTCTTGTTTCTTTTGTTTCAACATATCATTCTTGAATCTATGGACGTTGGCGTCGTACAATTATATTTTTCTTTATTGAAAAAGAGAAAACAAAAATTTCAAACCGCCCTAATTAACAAAAGAAAAAGATTTTACCCCAACAGTGAACATATTCAAGGAAATCAAGCAATTTAGAGGCAGTCATGACTTGACTCTTGACCGTTTTGATGTTCCAAGGCTAGATTCAAAGTTTTGAATAGATTAATAAGGATGGTGGAAATTAGAGTTGAGGGACCTAATTGAAAGAGGATTAAAAAGGAGAAGTATGAGGCTTTGTTTCTTTTAAATTTTGTCATTCTTCAAAGTTAATTATTAAATGGTTTAAAATTTCTGCCTCCAAATCCCTAAAATTTCCATACTTAAAATTTCACATAAAATATAAATTTAGTCTTGGCCTCTAAATTTTTGTATAGCATTTTAGAAATTTTGCACCATATTCACATTTGTTACGGGTAAGTAAAGCACGCACCACATGCTAGAGTCGGACCTACATAGTACAGCTACTCCTTGTCATATGAAAAGGCACAACACACAGCTTGACATCGTCTCGACCTAAATATTAATTTAAGTTTCGGAGTGTGTCGAGCACAATATCGCATCGATGCGAATTTTCTATGCAGGTCATCATCATTGGTTGATTGAGTCACTTTCAGCTCATCAAGTTTGACATCATTAAAATTTACATGTACTAGAAATATGCATCAACAGAAACATTGATTTATGTCCAAAGACATGCACCAGATTGTTGGGTATCATATTATATTGATGAGGACCAAAATGATAAGTTATGAAAGTTTGGAGACAAAACAAAATATTGGAAAGTATAATGACCCCAATGGTTTTTTTGGGAAGTTAATATTATATTACTTACCGAATTAAAGAAGATTTTAAACTTGTTTGTACAATAATTTTGTTTTCAATCCCGTGATAACATTATGATACATGAGGGATACTTATTGCCTTCTCTATGTACATTACCTTTGTTGTACTCAACAGATTTAAACCTCCGATCTAAAAAAAAAAAAAAAGGTAGTAAATATCTTAATTATAAGTTATGTTCATGTCGGCACCATAAACATAAGTTACTTAATATTTTAGTTGGTTAAAGCATCAATTACCATGTACATTAATATAGCTTAATATTGGTTAAGACATTATTTTTTAATTCAATGACTGAAAGGTACGAGGGAGTAGATCATCAACCTTTAGGATGATAAATATGTGTCTTATCTACTTTATGCTCGGATTGACATTAACTTTTTTCAAGCTTAAATGTTGTAATTAAGATCCAAATCCCTACCATCTTATTTGATTTTTTCTTAAAATTTTTTTATTTTATAGGTGTCTTAATAATTATTAAAAATGTGATAAGTTGAACTCATAAAAAAACTATTCACTCATTTTTGCTATATATTATAATATATTGTTGAATATGGAAGTGAAATGTCGAGGAAGTTGATCGTTGCACCAACTTGCTTCGCTTTCGTATGACAATCTGTCAGAATAATTATGTTTTTAGAGAGATACCTCACCATTCCTTCAAAGATTTGTGAGACATATAAAGTAGGAGGTTGATTGAACAGATTCTGATTTAAAGAAAAAGGGTAAAAATGTCATAATAAAAAAATAGTTGATTTAAATGACCAAGATGATGCAGCTTTTGCCAAATGTCCTCCATAGTTATTTGTTGATCTAAAGACTTTTGCAAAAGAGATGAGTATTCGTTTCCTATCAAATTAACCACAAGAGGGAACTAAAGCGATTGCATCAAAGCACATTTTTACTATTAGAGAGACGTTTACGCATTTGGAGGGAAATTCATTAACACGAGTTGCGAGTACAAATAAATATTAAAGGAACACGAGAAAATCATATACTTCTTGGTCGTTTTTCTTGACCTTTTAATAATTAAGAATATTAAAACATCACATAAAAGAAGCTCCAATGAGTAAATCACAGCCGCCTCACGTGTAAAAACAGTTTTGTTTTTCTTTTTTCCTTTTTGTTTTCTAATATGTTTATTAAGGTCTCTTTAAGAAATATTGTTTGTTTGGTTTGTAGGCTGTTTTCTTGGACTACCAATGCAGTTTGTTGGGAAGAGAATTGAAAACGACTGAATCAAAGTCTTTCACAATCACGACCTCATCAGCTTCCTTAACCATGGAACACGTTGTTGACAAAATATATATATATATATATATATGTATGTATATATATGTGTGTGTGGACCTTGCAATTTTAAGATTAAATAATTAATTTTTTTTTATAAAATCCCATAAATATTAATAGACTAATAAAAAAATATATCACAATCTTTCAACGTAACTTAATTAGATTTACTTTTACATAAGTTCACTTGCGTGGATATAAGAATTGTTGATCATCCTATTTACTTTTAGGCTAAGTTAGATATCAAATGGAAAAGACTAGTAAGAGACTTGTTCTTAGAACTATAATTAAATAAACTATGGATTAAAATGCAGTTTTAAAAGAGATTCTTAAAGAAAAGTTAATTAAGATGATTTAGATCCAAGACGTAAGTTGAAGGGAATGAAGCAATGTGGAGGAATAATATGTACAAGTTCTGCATGACTTGGTCAGCATTTTAAAAAACTTTGTTACTTTTAATGGGTTTTGAGTCTGACCATTTTGATGCCTGGCCGAAAAGACTATTAGACTTAAAATGGTGGAATTTAATTAGTTGGGGTTAATAGACTATTAGACTTGATAAATTAAAAAACCATGAAATGAGGACTTTTCCTAATCTATATTTTCAACTTTCAAAACTACTTTTGAAATGCTTTCCTACTTGTTTCTTGTTAATTATATGTATATAATTTTGCTTTGCTCTTGAAATTTCTATATTTAGTTTTTCTTTATCTTTCTATTTAAAAAATATAAGGTCTTGAAGTTTTTAATAATAACAATAATTAAACTTTAACATTGTAAGTTTAAGTTCACTGGTATATCAATTATATTTCAAAAATTAGGTATATTATTCTAATACTTGATATATTAATAAAAAATCTATAATATGTTATTTGAGCAAAAATCTTCAAACTGGCAAAAAGATTTATCAATTATATATTATATGGTAGATCTGCTCGTGTGAGGTCCACTCAACCTAAAATTGTTTCAAATCAAGCACACTTAACTTAGTTTTTGATTTAAAAAAAAAAAAAAACTTTGAAGTTCTTATGATTAACCCATCGAAAAGAAAACGTGCCTTGTTGATATAGGTAACTATTACTAAAAATTCTTCTAAGCATTTTTTAATCATACTTGCATGATCTCATGATCACTCACATTCGGATGTAGTGTCGGTTCATTCATGTACCTCTTCTCTTTACTCGTGCATAAAATATACTTTATATAATATATATCATTCACATATTTAGTGGGTGGGTATACATCTCAATTTAACAAATTAGAATAAAAAAACGAAAAAAAATATATGATTTTAAAATTTTGGTCATATATATTCACAGTACCAGTTGCCGCTGTATTTATAAATATGACAAATATTTTTTACACCCATTAAAAATATTCTATTTTTTACGTCTTCTTTCACTCCTTCGTTTAGTTAATTAATTTGTTTTATTATTTTTCATTCACGGTCCCATCAATATTAAAATTACCAAACCAAGAAGGAAAAAGCACATTAAATTAAATTGTCACAAATAAGTAATGGATGTCTTATTCTTACATTATAACTGCTGTTAAAAATGAAAAATTATACAACATAAAACGTCATTTAATTCCCAAAATTAAAATCAAAACAAACGAACAATCATAATACCCTTTATCCCATTGACACATTATTATTTGCTTAAATTGCACAAAAGAAAAGATGTAAATTATTAAATCTAATTTGTGTTCAAGGCCACACCGGAAGGAACCAGGACATGATCATCTGTGTAGGCGTGTGCCGGCGCCGCCGTGAATTTTCCGGCGTAAGCTCTTTGTCGGACCGGTACCGGAATAGTGGTGCCACCGTTTCTTGCACTGGGAGGAACCGGCGCTCTCTGCAGCGACTGCTGAAGCACCACCGTGGACCACCCATCACGCGCCTCCTCTTTCATCGTCCGGCAAGCTTCCGGCCGCTGAGTGCCGGCGAGAAGAAGCACGATGGCAAAAAATAAAGCAAATTGGATCTTCATTTAAAATTTAAGCCGATGGAATAAAATTAAATTAAATTAAACACAGATGAAATGAAAAGCCAATTAATAATAATGGAGATTTATATTGTTGAATATGAGAGTGAATTTTTGAGGAAGTTGGTGGCTTTATTTATACCCACCAAATTGCTTCACTTTTGTACAACAAGAAAGAACAATTTTGGTTAGGTCAAACTCGAGGAAATTGAGGTTAACTTTCTCGAAGAAGAAAAAACAAAGCTTACAACACATGACATGTGGGAAAATAAGAATTCTTGGGTCTATGTTAATCCCAAAATTGTATTTTTACCTTTTAATTAAAAAACAATAAATAATGAAATCCAAATTAGAGTGCAATGGAAGAGGATTGGAAAGATGACAGAATCAAAGTCTTTGATCAGCTCCTTAAACCATCGACCACGTTGTTGACAAAACTAGAGAAAAACATGGGGAGGGGGAATAATATAATATTATTGGAGAATAAGATCAAGGACATATAAATTAATTATTAAAAATTACTGTGTATCCAAACACAGGTGGTGAGTTATCCGAAAACGTGGGAAAAGTAGATAATTCTCGACGTTTTAATAAACTTCAGAAGAAAACTGGCACATTCAAACTCGAGCCAAACTTTTCTCCCGACATTTTTTTAAATCCGTCGGGATTGGTCTACTTCTCCCGATGGTTTTTTAAAAACGTAGGGAGAAGTACATCCATCCCGACCAAATAGAAAGATAGAGGCTCATTGCTGTTGTTTTTTTTTAATGAGTATCCAGACCAACTAAGAATGGAAATCAAGCAATGTAGAGAAAATATGTATGCATGAGTCCGTCAGCATTTAAAAACTTTGTTACGTCCAATGGCTCTTGACTCTTGACCATACTATGACGGACATTGACTGACATCCTTACGAGTGTCCTTGTTTATTTTCATTTTTCATGGCGGTTGTCGCCCGTCATTGTATGTACGTCACTGCATGTACGTCATTGTTTGTGCGTCATTGTTTGTACGTCATTATTTGTGTGTCATTGTATGTACGTCATGAAATGACTATATTTATTGACTGTCATTATATCATTAATAATTTAATTAAAATAATAGTTGGGTGCCAATCATGTGGCTAACCAACCTTATTTTATTCAAACCTATCCCCAAAATAATATCTCAAAATTGCAATCAAAATTAACTAATTTACATGCAACTAAAACTTTTAACACCCTTCTACACAAAAAAAAAAAAAAAAAAAACGAATGGGTCAACCACGGTCAATTCCTAAAAATCGTACATTCAGCAACAATCCAACACTTCTCTATAAACTTTCATATTTAATATCTTTCTATATAAAAAATTAATGGGTCAACCACCCATATATTCATAAAAAAAATTATACTAAGCAACAATTCAACACTTTATATAAACATCCATATATATTTAACATCTTTCTATACCAAAAAAATGAATAAGACCACCATTCCTCCACAAAGTGCATTCAACAACCATTCAATACTAATATAAACAAAAAAAATATTTTTATTCTACTAATACTACTACAAAAACAGCGACAATTCAACAATAATATACCTCACATGTTATACTCTAAAAAAATTGTCACAAATAATGTCAATCTGAATCTAGCTCAACTAATTAAGACATGCATGTGTACCAACCCTCGCCTGCGCATGCATGTTGTTGTAAAAAGAATGGTGGGAAATAATTAATGGATGCCTTCTTATAACAATATTTGTGCTAAAAATGAAAAGTATTACAACATAAAATGTCATTTCCAAAATACAAATAAAAAAATCATAATACTCCTTCCCCACTTGACACATTATTATTTGCTTGAATTATGCACAAAGAAAAATGAAAACAAATTAACAAAAGCCAAAGGCATATGCATTCTGTTAATTAATTTGTGTTCAAGGCCACACCAGAATTAGGAACCATGACATGGTCTTGGTAGGCGTTTGCCGGCGCCGCCGTGGATTTTCCGGCAAAAGCCCTTTGCCGGACCGGCACCGGAATAGTGGTGTCTCCATTTCTCCCAGAGGGAGGAACCGGCGCCCTCTGCAGCGACTGCTGAAGCACCACAGCCGCCGTCTGCCACTGCTGCCGCCGCCGCTCCTCTTTCATTAATCTGCAAGCTTCCCGCCGTTGAGTGGCGGCAAGAAGAAGCACAATGGCCAAAAAGAGACCAAATTTGATCTTCATTTTCAGAGGAGAAGAGAAAAAAGGGTCTCGATCAGCTGATAAATGAAGAAATTATATTAATTAAACACAGATGAAATGAAAAGACAATATAATGATTAATGGAGATTATTGAATGCTATATATGGAAGTGAAATTTGAGGAAGTTGGTGGGTTTATACCAACACCATGTTGATTTCACCTTTGTTTTCGTACGTCTTCTTCTTCAAAAATTTCTTGAATTGACTCTAATTGGTCAAACTGGAGTACTTTCTTGAGGAGGAAAAGAAAAACACATGAGAAAATGAGACTTTTTTTGGTCTGTTCCCCAAAATTATTTTTGTTAGGATAAAAGACTTTTTTTTAAGGATAGAAATTTCGAGATCTCACCGGAAACAACGATAAAATGTTGATACGAATATTTCAAGAAATGTTATAAAAATTAAAAAAAAAACTTGTACGAAATTGACAAATAAATATTTCATATTTTCTAAATAAGTTGAAAAACAAAAGTTAAAAATTAATTATGTCTATATTAGTGATATTTTATTGATATTTTTCCTATTTTATCAATTTTTTCTTGCCATACTAAATAAATGTTAATTTACCCTCCCATGTTGATGCCGAATTCATAAATACATGAAAATGTCGATGAAATTAAATATCAACATATCGATAGATATCTAATACATTCATATATATACACATTTCGAATGAGCTAATCCGTGCATTAAAAGCTAAAAGATTTTAATTTGAGGGTTAAATTATAAATTTGGTCTTGCTTTTAGAGTTGAAAGTCTATTTAGTCCTAATATTTTAAATGGTTATAACAAGTCTCTAAACTTTAAAATTGGATTTATCTAATTTTTTTACTTTAAATTCAACACCTTTCAATTTTGTGTGCAATATATTAGATAAATATGAAATTTAAATTTGATCATGAAGTTTGGATCTTGTCATTTTGATACAGGATTATTGGTTCGGTTCTCCACTCACCATATCAATAGGTCGTTGGTGTTAACTATGTCGATTTAATGTATCGGTAGCATGTTGACTATATATTATTTAATTAAGGCGGTAAAATAACCAAAGTTAATACAAATGTCTATTATATATACAAAATTGAAAAATCAGAATGCCCTATTAAAAACTTTAAAAAATATAGAAAAACAGCATGGTAATCTTGAAAGTTTAGAACATAGACTTTTGACAAAATAGATTCACTGAAATAGTTTTGGTGAAAATGTTGTTTGACCAATCGGAACTTAAAGAATAATTAAGTTTTTAATGGTTTGAACAAGTTGTTGTGTGTTCCTCAAGACTCCGGAATTAAATCATGTGACTTTACTGTTTGAGTATAAGATTTTCAAACGCAAACCAAATTACCTTTTTTGTTTTTCAACTCTATTGACTGTGACAAAACTGCTTTCCATATCAATTAAAATATTTCTTTTGAACCATTTTTTGAGAATTCAAAAGCCCAAAACGCTGAAACTAAATCGAAATCTGACCAAGATTAATAAACTCAAAAGAGTCATCATCTCGAAGGCGTATGTTAAGGATCTCTATTGAAAACGATAAGGAACTTAACAAAAATTTATAATATAAATGAGTTACTCCTCTCATAACCAATTGATTTTGAAATGAAAACTCATGAGTATTAATAAGCCCAACACCCGACAATCGTGTTTATATATTTTATTTTGGTATGATGATAGTCTAGGCCTAGCCGGAGTTTGAAATCTTCTTCATTTTTAATCTTGTTATTATCATGTTTGGTTTTACAGCTCAAAAATTTTTAAAACTTAATCTAAAATAAGAACAAGATAAAATTGCTATAAAAAATTTTAAAAAAACGAAGCATCTAGATTGAATTGAGAATTTTTATTACATGGATAATTGAACAAACATAGATTAAAAAGTAATTAATTTTTAAGAGTAAAAGTTAGTCAATTTTTTAAGGGCAATTTTGTAATTTTATAAAAAGAATATATTGGTCGTTTTATTAAAAAGTTCATTTTTTCCTATTTTTTAAAATATCACTTTGAGTTCTATTTTATGTAAATTTATTCAACAACAAAGCAAAAAGAAATCAATGTCATAAAAAAATATTTTTTTTCCCTCAAAAAATTGTTATTACGTTTATGGTACTCATTTATTTTCATGTTGCATGGTAAAAGAGTTTTGATGAGGGAGACTCCTTTTCCATTTAAAATATTTTTTCTGTTAAACTAATTCCTTTGATGCCTCTTCTGAAATTTTCAAGCATATTATAAGTTCTTATCGATTCAAAGGTTAGCTTTTTATAATGTTGCAACACGAACCGTGAACCATATCACCTGATTATAACATAATAATTATAGCAAGTAGTAAAAATCTTTTATGTATATCAGCTACTGTATATCAGACACTCATATCACATACATATTTAGTATATCAAATGTATATCACATGCATATTGTAAATATATCGGACACTCATATTAGTAGTATATCATATGTAAATGTATATTATTTGGGTAAAGTTGTCATTTTAAAATTGGACCTTCGTTATTAAAAAAAAAATGTTTGGTAACATTCCAATTTA
This sequence comes from Momordica charantia, assembly GCF_001995035.1. The sequence continues at coordinate 960,971 of NW_019104526.1, forward strand.
TATTTCTTGTTTCTAATTTTATTAAAAAATCTAAACTTTTGACCAACTATTTATGTTTATTGTTTCTCAATTGTTAAGTCTTTTGTTTTTTTTTTTTCCATTTCCAATCTATTCTACCATAAATCAATATTTTTTTTAATTATTCTTAAATTTATGGGTATTGACGACTATGAAATTTTATTTTCTTTATTAACAAAGAAAAACAGAATCAAGAAACATGAACGTTACTAAACAAATCTTAAATTTAGAATTTTGGGATTCAATAAAAAACAAAAACCAAAAAAATAAAATAAATCAGCAGCAGCTTCTCGTGAAATTTGCTCCTTTGAATTATCGTTCTCTTTGGAACTTGTGATTATTGTTGAGCAGAGGATTACCCAACTTCTACATAACACACCAATTCAACTACATCATCTTCACAAATAGTTCCAAAAGATAAGCTCTCTAATTTTCTTTCCAACCATGTTTTGATTTTGGTTCATTACAACTTCATTTCAGTGTTCTATTGTGTAACGAAGACATGAATACACAGACAGATTCAGGAATTATCCCCAGATAAGCTGTGTGGAAAGACTTTACATAAAAATATCATGCATATACAAATGTTGTGTTTATGAACTTATTTCCAGGAAGGAGAAAAAAAGGTTCCCTGTAAATATTTCTAAACATGTACATGAAAGGAATCGCAGAGAATAACAATCAACATCTGCCTAATTCTGTAAGCAGTTGATTACAGAGGTATGTATTGACATTTCACATACGGACCGTACACATAGCGGCAGTATCGAAATCCATGGGGTGGTGAAAAGGCGACCTGGTAACGAGCGATCTCCACGTCTTCTTCTGAGGATTGTAGATTTGCATGTACAGTGTTCCTCCTTTCTTATGATGTCGCAGCCGTCGCGCTTCTGCAGATTCTGTCTTCATGAGTGATATAACATACAATTCTCCATTCAATGCAACAAGGCCATATGATGAGTTGAAAGGAGATTTTCTTGGTACCCTTGATTCTTCAACCCATCTGTTTGATGCCATTTCGTATCTAAAAACACAGTATGGAAAAGAAATGAAAAGAACAAATCAGAAGAAGCTCATTAATCTCAGAGCCATGTAATATATATGTATCAATCTCCATATAACTTGAGATTCGAGTTTAATTCATCTAAGGGATTTTCAATTTCGGTTTTCACATACCATGAACAGATGGTGGTTAAAAATAATGAAAATGGAAACAATTTTGTGTTCAGTATCAAACTGTTCAAATATAGATGAATTCCATATATGAAAGATGTATAACATAATTTAAAAATTTTCTCCTTTTTGGATCAACACCCCACACAACATCTGACAAAGCTTGATCCACAGGCCAAGAATGAGCAAAGAAAGAGAATCTTAAAACAGTAGCCACCTTCTTGATCGATGAAAATTTTCACGTTATTCACACTAGTTAACCTCAGAGATCAAATATTAAGTAACTCTGCAACTTTTGGAATTCCTCCTCCATTTGGCTTTCTTCTTCTTTTTGCCAATTGGAGTTGGTGTTGAATACAAACTGATATTTTCAACTCCAAATTAATTTTTTCAACTGCTCATCGACACCCATAACTTAGAACATGTCATTCTACTTTCTAGAGGAGAGGCATCCATCGTGCCTTCAAAAGGAGCCCAATTTAAGGAGATGGAACACTAGTCCTTCCAAAGTTAAAGTCAAATTTTCTCTTCCAAAATCAGAGCTTGGACCATGCAATCTAAACCATTCTAAGCAAATTGTTTAATGCTCTGCATTTATTTTTATGGACTCACAAATACTTTTAGTTTTCTATTAAATTTCCTCCATTAACAAGCAAAGCCATAGGTTTCCACAGTACAGAATGGAGATCTGCAATTGACACCTTTTCCTCTTACTCTCTAAATAGCAAATGGAGATTTCATAGTAAAGCGTATGAAGAGCAATCAGTCACAAAACCGAAACGAGGTATTGAAATTGAAGAAAACACTAAAACTAACCAAATAAGCAACACTCCAAAATAACCAGTCACCACACTGCAAAGCCCATGAAAAGTTTACCATCCGAACTTTAATATCAGAAAACTATTTGCGTCAGTAAAGCATGAACAAAGCAGAACTCCTTCTCTAGTTCACAACAGTAACCATTATGAGAATTTTGAATAACACACAGTCAAAAGTGAAAATTGGTTTCAACTAAGAACAAATCATAGACAAATAAACAGAAGAGTAACCTGAAGAATTCATCGCCATCAAGCATGAAAATCCCAGGTTGTCCACGGTTATAGTTGTCAATCACCACAATTTTTCCTAGTCTCCTTCTTTCCCCCTCTTCCCACATATCCCCAATTTGCCTCCACCTCCCACCGCCATTACCGCTCCTCAGTTCCATCACCACGGCATCTCTGTAATACTCATCCACTGGAAACACTCCCGAAATCGTCCGGGACTCGCCATAGCCACCCATCACCCAAAACTC
>NW_019104526.1:974428-1036251 GCF_001995035.1 Momordica charantia
TAATCTTGTATGTCTTTCATGCACGCTCAAAACGCAACTCTACTTTTCATATTCGAATTATATACTTATATTATTTATACTTTGTTACATGTAGTTCAATTCAAAAAAGGCGTATAACTCAAGCCGAACTTGATGAGGTACGGGATGAATGGGTCGGGTTGCGAACTACGTTTAGTTTGGATTAGATAGTAAATATAGTTTTATCATTTTAGCCTTTTAATATGTAAAACCTTGAACCATTTATATGTTATTTCAATATGCATTGGTTGTATTTGTGAGCTACTCAACACTTCTTAATATTGCTTACTTAATGAATGAGATATTATAGAAGGATTGACGACGTATGTTGTGGTTGTTTAATTGCTGAATTCTATTGAACATGTGTATTAGAATTTCTACTGATTCTGTTGGTGGTGTGCTGAGATTGTGTTTGTGATGTGCTAATACAAGTCTTTTAATTATTAATTTATTTTGTACGATTGTTATTTTTGTTTCAGGTTTTTTAAAAAACAATGTCAGTTTAGAACTGCCATTGTAACCAACTAACATTGTAATTGTGAACGAAAACGATGTCAGTTATAGACGAACGATGTCGGATTTATTAATGTCGGTAATTAACTGACATTATATAAACAATCAATGTCGGTCTGTAACTGACATTATGGACCAACCGACATCGTAGGCTACAATGTCACCCCGGTTCATGTCAGTTGGTAACTGACATTGATATAACAGACATCGCAAATCATTAATGTTGGTTTTATTGATGTCAGTTAGGAACCGACATTGTTTGAGAAACGACATTGTACCATACGATAACACCCGGGTTAATGTCGGTTTGGAAACCGACATCTAATATGTATGATGTCAGTTGACAACTGACATTATAGGCCAATTTTGTAGTAGTGTAACTATGTTTCTTGTGTCTCATTTTTTTGGGAACATTCTCAAAATTGTATAGAAATTTTGAAAACAACAGAAACAAACTTCTTCTTTTTGTTCCCATTTCCCATTTGTTCTAGAACATAAATAAATAAAAAAAAATTGTTTGATCATACCTGAATTCATGAATGTTGGGCCATGAAATTGATTTTTCTTTATTAAAAAATGAAGAAACAGAAACATTAAAAAATAAGCCTTCAGTAACCACACCTAATAAGAACAATTTGTTTCTAACGGTTGTTCAAAATGAAAGTATATTAAAAAGTAAAAATTACATTGAAGGTACATATTATCAATATTCACGGGCTTCCTGCTTACATTAAATCATTATTAAGTAATTGTTAAGTCCTTAGCTTCATTGATCTTCTTGAGATGTTTGTATGAATTTTTTAGACTCTGATATCAATTAACAAATAAAAGTAGTATCTCACTTATATTATAAATTTTTAGTTAGTTTCCTTGTTTTTCAACGTAGGATATTTTAAGGCAGATTGTAACCCCTGGAAAAAAGAAAAAAAAAAAAGAAGCAAAGATTGTAACAGTGGGTCAAATCTTAGGTTGAACTGAATGAAATTGAATGTATGGGAGAAGGACAAGTAATTTGGAAAATATTTAATAAGGAATAATAACATGTGGCAGTTCATCCCTCTGGATTTGGCAAAAAGGAACTTCACTGCCACGCTTAAGTTTCTAAATTGTGTTGGCTAAGTAATATCCAAATATGGCTCCAAACATCCTCTTGTTAGTACACCTGATGCCACCTTTTTTCTTTCTGCCCTGCCTCACACACAACTTCAAATTCACTTAAAAAAAAAAACTTAAACCCTCTCTCTCTCTCTCTCTCTCTAAAGTACAATCCCAACTTGTTTTTAAGCTCCTCCAGCTGTGTCTCTTCACAAGTTTGGCCATGGATGGAGCTTTGTTGAGCAGTGGGAAGGTGAAGGAGAAATGGGATTGTGTACAGGAACAAACTTTATGTGATGATCATCAGTTCCCATGGCCTGCAAAAAACTATGCTTGTAATTTTTGCAGGAGAGAATTCAAGTCTGCTCAGGCCCTTGGTGGCCACATGAATGTCCATAGGAGGGACAGGGCAAGATTGAGACTTTTGCCCTCTTGGGTGCCTGAAAATTCTTGCCCTAACCCTAATTTCTATTCTCCACACCCCACTTTCTTCAGCTCAACTTCTTCCTCAGGCCCCCAAACTCACCAAGATCACCGCTTGTGTTTCACCAACCAAAAACATCATGATGACGATCAAGAAGTTCAAGTTGTGAAGAAGAAGATCAAGAAAAGTTTGGTCAATTTAGAACTCAAGATGGGCATTCATCATTTGGAAGGTTCAAATGAGGATGGCCTCGATTTGGAGCTTCGTCTTTAGTTTGATTTGATGAACAAGTATTTTAATTTGTAAGCAGTTTGAATTTTGTGGGAACTTTTGGCCCATTTGGTTTGGCACACTGTTATTTCAGCTCAGTGATTATTCATCACCTGTGGTTTTTTTTTTTTTTCTCTCTTCTTTTGACTCTAGAATGGAAAATATTTTGCAGTTTTTCTCTTTGATTTTCTCTCCCTTGTTTCTCAGAAAACAAAGAAATCATTCATCTGTGATCTTCTGTTCCTATTTGGGCTCATAATTTCAACAGTACAATTTGCATGTGACTAATTGTATTATTTTTTGCATTTTTACTCCACTTTCATTTTCTTTTAATGTGCTCTCATATATATTGTGCCATGCTTCACTGTGTCTCAAGATATATACATCCAAACCCTAGAGATGTTTTTCTTCCTTTTCTTCTGGGGTCAGGTTTAAGATGTGAGATATATACACAATTGCACTTTCTCATATACATCACGATCTTACACTTATTTTTGAGATGATCCTATAATTTTAGGCTCTTTTATAATTACGATATTTGTATCATTTCTCTCCATTAGAGCGCTTTTATTTAGCCTTTCAATGAAATGATATCTTTTCCAAAAGCAAAATATGTGTTAGAATTAGAATTAGAAGATGAAAGGGCAGAATAATTCATGATTGAAGCACGTATAAAAGAGATCAAAAGAGTACTAGATTTGAGATTTAAAGAGATATATTATCTTTTTTGATTGTTCTGATCTCACAAATTAAAATACACAACACCCACTATTTTTTCTTTTCATGGACAAAATTAGTAACATCAGGGAGAGTGAGAAAGTGCATAATATTCTTGGTGTGACTCTCAGTTTTCTTCCCATTTTTGTGGATTAAATATAAGGGATTTGATAATGTTCTGATCAAACGACACTTTATTTGAAACTCCAATATTTCGTCACATCTTAAGCCTATATTTATATACGGTAGATTTATATTTCGTCACATTTTTATATGCTGTAATTTCTCTTAATTTGAGTACTTTCATCTAACCTTTCCTTTCCTTTTGTGACTTTTGTATGCTTCTCCCATACCTTCTAATATATTAAATATATATATATATAGTAAACTTGGTTCCTGTATAAGGGTATGGAATTAGAAAATCCTAAACCTCTCATAAATAAATTTAATTACCTATCAAATCTAAGTTCGGAGAGAACTGAATCTCTTAGCCAAACCCATAGAAATTAAGTGATCAAAATACATATTTATTCAACTTTCTCATTTTCTTCTCCTCTAGGTCTTTATTTTTACCACTTACTATTAACTTTTTGGACGACCCGATTCATTTATTTGAAATTAACAGAGAGTTTGATTAATTCAAATTAACTTCTGATAAAGGATGGATTTTTACCCTAATCTGAGTGACTATATAGCAACATGAATCTGGGTTTGGTTGATTGGACCATATATTATAGGAAAAAAGAATTAGAATGAAAATTTTCAGGCATATAAAGATTGAGAGATCGTGGCTAGAATTGAGACAAAACATTAATGGTCACATGATCATATGTCCTAAAAATGAAAGGAAAAGAAAGAAAGAAAATAAAGGAACACAATTTCCCATTCCCTTCCATTTTAAAGGGGACTTGCTGTTGCCTCATTAGTAGCCTGTGGGGGACAATTATCATCCCTGGGAGAAGGACAAATTGAGTCAGCCACTAGTTCAGTTTTGGTAAACAAAAAAAAAAGGAAGATCCTTATTCTTTGAAAAAATAAATATAGTTTTTCTTTTAATCTTTTTCCCCTCTCAAAACCAGATTTCTAGCTGGATGGAGAAGGAGATGAATGAGAACTCCAAATGTTGATAAAGGATAAAAATTTTAAAGCGTGAAAACCGAGTTGTATATTTTACATTTAAGTAGTCACCCAATTTAGTACTGCTCTCGTCCAAGCACGCTTAACTGCGGAGTTCTGATGGGATCCGATGCATTAATGCTGGTATGATCTCATTCGGGTGTGTGTTATTGATTTGGTTCCTAGAAAAGCCTTGAAGTGGTCCAATCTAAGATTCCTCCAAATCAAGATGATTAGATCATCGAAAATGAAGGTGTATTGTGGTGTATTGTGTTGGTTTAAGTAGTTAGTATGGATATTATTATTATAATTATTTTTTAACATCACACCCTTCATTCAAAAACTACGTGAGAAATATACAATAAGAAAAGGTTGGATAAAACCATGTACTCCACTTACGAGAGATAGTGACAATAATGTCATTCATAACCAAAAAAAACGTCGATTTAGAGATGGCCAAGAGGAAGCTGTAGGTACAATATCATCCCAAAGGAGAGCTATTGTTCTTGACATATGAGAGAAAAGGCGATTGTTTCTCTCCAACCATAGATGAAATGGAGCTGAACCTTTCTAATTGGGTTGCCTTTATCTAATCAACTTTGTCTGATATGTTTCTCACATACTCGTTAATGAAATGGTACCACTTTTCTAAAAAAAAAAAGATATGGAGTTGAATGTATTACACCATAGCACATTTCTACTACTGGCTGAGAGGAGAATGTTAATACGTTTCGACATAAAAACGTCAAAATCCTGGCTGGGAGTGCAATGGAGATTTTAAAAGTGTCCAACAAGACAATTCCATAGAGAGTAGACTATGAACAGTGAAGGAATAAATTATCGGAAGATTCACTATTTTAAAAGCTTACTATTAATTTTTTTAAACCTTTCTTAATCATGTTAGTGTAATATATCAAGTTTCTTCTCATACGGATACGGTCTCAGTTCATTTTCCTCTACTCCAGATCTCACATATATAATGTATTGGTTTGGGCAATGATTCGAAGTGGGAGTGTGAAAACTATTATAAGGTTTGATTTTGGTTTTGGCAGTGTGATTATTGTATTGTATTCCATTGCATGTTCCCCACAAAATGTTTGGTGTCAGGCAGAATACATGATGGCCTTTCCTAACTTGGAAACACATAATTTGGTAAAAGTCGAAACCAAAAACAGGAAAAACAAAAACCACACCTCTCTCTCTCTCTCTGTATTAATTTAATTACACCAAAAAAAAAACAAAAACTGCCAATAAGATAAGAATTGTGCGGTTTTGAGCTTTGGAAAATGAGGCCATAAGGCAAACAAAACAATGGCATTTGAAAAAAGAAACTGATTGAGCTTTTTGGAGGCCGGGGTTTCTCTGCAAAATGTGACTGTTTTGGTGAAAGATAAGGGCATGGGTTAAAGTTACCCCTAGTCGGCGCACGTCACTTTCCTCTCCCTAAATTTTCCATCTTTCCAAATTTTATATCATATCCCATATTCTCTATTTTCAGCTTAATTAACCACATACCAACTCATTTGGTCCAAAAATGGAATCCGACCAAAATTAATGAACTATAAGAGTCACGATCTTGAGGGAACATGGGTTAAGGATTCCACGTCGAAAAGAAGCACGTCGAAAAGAAGAGAAGCTGCTTAATCATCTCTGGGAAGACATAAGAGCTGAAGCTTCTTCATAATTTTTTTTAGTACAGCACATGGGGTTGGGATCGAACTCATAACCTCTTAATTGAAGGTATATGTTAATTACCGCTGAGCTATGTTCGCTTTGACAATTAGACAAAGTTAATCATAAATACTTATTTCATCGAAAACTTTATACTTTAACGATCAAACTTTGTTGATTTCTTCCCGCTAATGTGCAATTGAGACTATGGTTGTATCCCCAACATTAGGTTGCTTTTAATGGATGGGCATGCATAATGGATTATGATGATTTGGAGGTGGAATGCAATTGCAAATGGGGAGTTTTGGGAGAGGCTAATTAAGAAAACTAAATGTGGAGAAACAAATTAAAGTAGAATTTGATAGAGATTATGGGTGTTGAGGAAAGATTCTTTCAAGTATATATGGAATTGTTTTGGATTTAATTAATTAATTGCAATCTTTAAGCATGAGTTTCTCTTTTGGCTAACCTCAAATTCCATTGGGCTTCCATTACCGATCCTGTTTACAAATTAACATCCAAATTAAGAATTTAAGCTAGGAATGTTGAACTTTGGAAGAAAGAGAATATATTGATCATAATGTACTAAGAATTAATTAAGAATGATCAGAAAACTAATCTTAATTTAGATGTGTAAAATCAACATGATTAGATTAAAGCATATTATTATTAAGGGTTTAAAAATCAAGATCATTGATTACGACATACCTAAATTGGAGCCAAGCATTGAGGTCATTATAGCCGGTCGGGTCATTTTGTCAAACAAGTTGGCTTTTAATTTATAATAAAAACTTTATATTATATATACTCTGTAAGCTAAAGCTTAACGGGAAGAAAATGACAAATAATTAAAATTACATATGATATAATAAAAGGAATTAATTTGAGGAGAAAATATATAAAATGGAATAAGCTTGTGCTTTCAATCAAAAACAAAAACCAGACGACAGTGACTAGATTGTTGTAGAGTTTGCAGCACTTGCGTTCTTGTCATTAGGGTTGCTGCCAATTATTCTTTTGCAATTTTCTTGTAGACTCAGTCAAATTTTTATTATTAATTAAGCGTTATTGCTTGACCATAATCAAATTATATAGTTTAATAAATATGGCAGTATTTCTTTTTAATTTGTGTTCTGCTCATCTGATAGTTTTATAATTACTGAAAATGTTTTCGGTATAAATAGAAAGATTTTTCCTACTTATATTAAAAATCAAAATGGTCGCTTTCTTGACAGAGAGACCATTTTTCACATGCATATGAAAGAATTATTTTTAGAAGTCATAGTTTTATTGTGGAAGTAATGTGTAGTAGTTGCATATGCTTTAAATTTTTCTTTCTTTTGTCACGTATTCATATAAATACTAAGAAGAAAAGAATGTTTTGGATGTCATAAAAATATTTGCATTACTACTTGGGGATGAAATTAGAGTTGGGGCCCCGTTACGTGAGGAAATCGAATTAAAGTTTTTGAGTATTTACTAAATTGTAGAAATAGAATCAACCAGTAAGATTCTCTTTGGCATCGTTTGCCATTACGGCTTCCAAATTTCACTTGTATTTTCCCGTTTTATTGACACTTTTATCACATAGTGTATTTCCAAGTCCAGTAACTACGTACAAATGAAATATTTTATGGTGTAACACCATCAAAGCTATTATTTGGAACATTTGGTTGGAACGAAACAACCGCACTTTCTTGGACATATCTCAAGGACAGTTGCTTCACTTTGAGAGGACATCATCATAGATGATTTCGTCATGGTCTTCCAAATCCAATCTCTTTTATAATTACGATATCGCTACCATTTCTCTTAATTGGGTTGTCTTTATCTAATTAACCCTTTTTGTCTGGTATGTTTCTCACATACTCGCTAATGAAATGATACCTTTTTTTCTATAAAAAAATTCATCTGGTGAGAGCACCCCTCAAACTTTGTAACCACTTGTATAATTTCATTCTGCTCTCCCTGGACATTTTGAGTTTTTCCTCACCGAGACTCTCTACCACTCATCTGAAAGTAGTTAATCCATTCTTTGGATAAATGGTATTGGTGTTGTTCTTTAGAGTATTTTCTGGAAAGAAACAACCGATCTTTTTTGGACAAATCTCGTTCTTCTACTCAAATTTGGGATGATATTAAAGTCTTGGCATCAACTTGGTCCTCAAAATCCCATCTTTTTTGTAATTATAATTTATCTACCATTTCGCTAAATTGGAGCGCTTTTTATATAGCCTCCTTTTCTTTGGTATGTTTCTCACATATCCTCTCAATGAAATGGTTTCTCATCTCTAAAATTAATTGTTTTACATTTTTGTTATTTTTTATTTATACTATTAATAATTTTTCTTCTAAAAGAAATTATATACAACTTGTATCAGTTGACATAATTTTATTATTAAAATATGGGTAAATTGCAAAAAAACACCCCTAAATTATGATTGTTGTTACAATTGAACCCTTAAACTTTCAAATGTAGAAATTAAACTCTCAAATTTTCATAAATGAAAAAATTAGACCCCTAAATTTTCAAGTGTAAAAATTAAACCCTACAATTTGAAGAAAGAAGAAAAAGATGTCTCTTATTCATGTCTGTTCTCCACATCCACATAATGCTCAACCACTGCCACCACCAAGCCTAGAAACTTTCTTCACCTTCATCTCTAAATCCGATTGGAAGAAAACCTCATTTTCCTCTCCCATAACTCCCTTTTCATCGCTGGCTTCTCTTTCTTAACACCTCACACTATTTTGGGTATCATTTTTTGAAAATTCAATGTTGGAAATTTTCGATCCTTGTCTGGTTTGTTTAACTGGGATCAGAGTTTTATACTTGGAATTCGGTTTTTCGATTAGATTCAAGCTCTTGGGCATGTTCGATCAATCCATTGACCTATTTTTTGGGACTAAAATTCTTTTATCTTTTATATTTCAATCATTTATTTTATGAATTAGTATCTTATTATAAAATCAAATATTTTTTTTAGTTTTCAAACTAACTTTGGATTCTGGCCTTTTTTTTAAGCGTTTCAAGTTCTGGATTTGTTGGGCATTTCATTGTTGGAACTGAATTTTCTAATTTTGGACTCTCCGACTCCCTAAGAAGATCGTTACTGGAGCCCATACATTTGGTTTGTGATCGTTGCTGTGTTCGAAATTTTGATTTAAATTTTTCTTTCACATTTTTATTTTTATTTTTTAACAATTTTATGGTTTAATTTTATCATGGGAGCTCAGGGCTTTAATTTTTACTATTGAAAATTTAGGGGTCTAATTTTTTAATTTATGAAAGTTTGAGGGTTTAGAGGTTGCAATTGAAAGTTTAAGAGTTAAATTGTAACAACTACCATACTTCAGGGGTGGTTTTTGCAATTTACCCTTAAAATCTTACCAATTTTCTATTAATTAATTAATTTGACCTTATTATTATTCATTAATATCAATACATTCTTCAAAATAGTGGTTCTTCTCATCAAAGTTATTTTAGTTGATGTATCTTATTTTAATTATTATGAAAGGTTAATATTAAAAAATTTATTATAATAAAAAGAATATTTGTTTCAATAAAATGAATCAAAACTTATTATTATGTTAATTAAAAAAGATTGGTACAATAATGTATTTATAATTAGTTATAAATAAGAAAGGGATATATTAATAATTCTCATATTCCTATTTCAAATCTAGACTGTTTTAGTAAATAATATCAAAAAAAAAATTATTCCGATTCCAAAATTTATAGTAAATAAGGAATAAATTTCTCATTCCAATTCTTTTCTATTTGGATTGCGAGTAGGGAATCAAGATCTTAGTTCCGAGTCTTCTGACTATTATATTATTTGTAAACTCTTTAAACTTTTAAAAGTAGAATATTTAAACTATTTTTTAATCTCTTATTTGAATATATAAAATAGTTACTTTAATTTGTTGTGGGGTTAAAAATATAATTTTGAAAAGACTCGTTTGATTGTTTCCTAAAATTTCTAATTTTCCTAACTAATAAATTAATCAAAAGCGCAAATACACACATACATATATATAATTTAGCAATACTTTTTTTAATTAATTAAAAAAAATGTTTCTAATAGTGCCAAACTCTAATGTCACCCATATATGAATCAAAAAATTAATTAAATATGATTGATTATATAACCTAACACAATCAAACTTTATAGATATGTTGGCCTGCAATATCAATGCAACTATGGAATAATATAAGCAACATAATTGCATATGCATGCAATAATAATACACATGAACTCAACAGAGAGAGAAATTTCTCAATTCCCCTTTCAAGAAGACTGTTGAATTTGTTATGAATGAAAATCATTGTATGATCAAAAGTCTGAGGACAAAAGTTATAGACTCTACTGTTAATTTCCTATATATATCTTTATATAATGCTCCATTTTCCATTAAAAAGGCTTCTGCATATAAAGACAGCTATAATTTAATTTATTTACAATAGGGCTTTTTGATGAAACGCTAGCATAATTTAAAAAAAAAAAAAAAGGAAAACGAAAAAAAAACACCATAATGACTGTAATGGGAAAAACCCCCTTTAATTAATAAAGAAAAATCTGAGTAGAGAAGGAAAAAAAAATACTATAATGACTGTAATATAGAAATGGAAAACCCTAGACCTAAAATGTAAACCATACCACTGGATTAGTAATCGGAGAGTATAAATCTTAGAATTTGAGAGTTATATAATATTCTCATTTCTTGTTTCTCGTTTCTTTTTTTTTTTCTTAAGAAATTTAAGCATTTTGCAACTAAATATATTTCTTGTTTCTCCCTTTTTGATAACATTTTCAAAATTTTATAGAAATTTTGGAAACAACCAAAACAGTTGTTCTCATTCCTAATTTGTTCCGAAACAAAATAAAAAGATTGTCTTATCAGATTTGAATTTATAGATGTTGGGGTCATGTAATTCATTTTTCTTTATTACAAATGAAGAAACAGAAACAAGAACGTTACAAAACGATCTTTAGAACTAATACTAACTGCTGGCCTTTTAAAGTTGATTCATTAAAGAAATTAAGGTGTCCATCTTTTAACAAGGCTTGAAAATGGTTGGTCTCATAATCATTTGTATTATACATGGGAGAAAGCTGATGTTTAGAGGAGAATTCTTTCCCTTTGCTGACAATCAAAGCATACATAAAATCATTTTTCATTATACTCTATACCTTATGATTCAATATTTGGTGAAACCGTATAATGTCCAATTACAACAAATTAGAAGTACATACCAAGTTAGCAGCAATTTTTTTACTTTTTAAATTTTCTTTAACCTTTCTTTCCTCTATAATTATTTGTAATTCATATAAATGATCTTTTAGTAAACAATTAATTGACAGTATACATAAAGAAAAACAGTTGATCACGAACTTTGTTTTGCGGTTATAATTAAATAAATAACATATGAATATGTTTATTGTTAAACAGAATTCATCATAGATCAAAATCTATTGCTTTTGAAAAGCAGCTTGTTCAAGAATGTGTCTCCTACGTGTATTGAATACATTTTTCCTTCCATGCTTATACGTATTAATTATTTCTTTTTACACCCACCCACTACAAATTATATTAGAATTACTTAATAACTGTTGATCAACAAAATAAAAAATATATATATGTACTTCTGAAAAATATTTTTACCGAGGGCTATTTTACCCTTTTTTTTTTAGTCATCAATAAGTTTTTTTTCCAAATATTCGTGAGTGTTTGAGTCAACTTACGTCCACTTCAAAAACTCATAGGATATTAAGCCTTCGTAGGTGGCGACCATGATTTCCCTTTAAATTCTTTAGAATTTATCTCGATTATTATTTGGACCAATGAATCGAACCCATGATTATTGATTAGTCTATAGGTTGAATTTTCGAATTTACACACGGGTACAATAGTAATATTACATTTTTAAAAATACACGCACATAATAATTGGAAAAAAAAACAGTAGAATCCATCTCACAAACAAACCACTAAATCCAGCTAAAATTTAGGTAATTTTTCTTCGAATAACATCATGATATATCCTCTTCGTAGACTTATATATAAGTTCATCCAACACCAAACAACTCTCATGATCATCACTTGAGATATTAATTAAAATGAGACTGAAAAATAATTCTACTAAAATAAGTAATAGTATATAAAGCTGTCAAACAACTTAACCCTAGTCAAACAATAGTAGAAATATATAGTAGCTTTATTCATTATAATATAGCTGCGATAACTTCAATAAAGCCATGTCGGTTTGAGCCTATATTATAAAATTCAATAAAAGAAAATTTTGACCAACTCTCTGTGTGTGGATGCGAGGGACAATTTGGTTTCTAAAATTTCACTATTTTGCTTTTTTCTAATAATTCTACTAACTAATTTTAATCAAGTTAAAACATTTTGCAACAGAGACCTAGTTGTTAACGACACAAAATTCAAAATTAACTTATGAAAGTCTGAATTTAATTAGAAGACACGTCATCATTCAATCAACGGCTTGACTTCACGTATATCTCTAATGAAGCAAGTTCGAAAATAATGAATGGGGAATCTCCGAACTTGAACTCTCCATCAAGGTTACTGAACTAATCACCCAAATTTGGAAGGTAACCATCCAACCATATTTTCGCCTATAATAAAAGAAAGAGGTACATAAACATTTCAAATGGAAATTTTACTCCCTATAATCCTATGCTGACAAAAACTTCAGATTTCTAACTCATTGTTTTGCAGAATCATTTGTAATTGTGATCAATTTTTTTTGGTTAAAAACATTTACCATCTGACATTTACAATATTGTAAGATCAAAAAATAAACTAATGATAAAGTAAAATATTAATTTAATTATTTTTTCTCTATGAAAGGGAGATTCAAACTTCTAATTTTACGGTATATACATCTAAAATATATAGAGTTATAATTTAAGATATTTTTATATGAATAAAGAAGGTGGTAAGAAATGTCATACGGGTGGTTGATTGAAGACAAAACGAGGATTATTAAAGAAAAATAATTGTGTCTCCAAAAGATGAATACACCAAGAGCCGGCAAGCTAATGGCTGTCGTCGTCTCAGCAAAATATTTCCCACACTTTTAATTTCTTCTTCTTGATCTTCTTCTTCTTCATATCTCCTTATAGACAAAACCTAAGTATTATATTTGTCTCTCTCTCTCTCTCTCTATAATAGCGTCGTTTCAATTTCTGTGTCTGTCTCTATGTTGGGAATTATCAGCCTTCATGGACCATAACCCTTCTGGTAATTCCGCCACCGCCGACGACGACTCCAAAAAAAACTCCTCGAGCGCCGCCGACGAATCGGACCACGCCAGCAACGACATGGGCACGGGGCGCTCCTACGAGTGCGTGTTCTGCAAGCGCGGGTTCACGACGGCTCAGGCCCTGGGCGGCCACATGAACATCCACCGCAAAGACCGAGTCAAGACCAAACCCTCGCCTCCCGCCGCCGCCTCCAACTCCGCCTCCACTCTCCGCCCCAACCCAGTCACCACGACCCATCCCGCACCGCATCACGCCCTTTCCATGCCTTCGCCGGACTTCCGTGCCGTGGGCCCCACCTGGTGTCTGGGCCCCACAATTGCCTCAGGCGATGAATTGTGCAATCCGCAGGTTTTGAATGCATTCAAGGTGGCCGAGAATTGGACCACCACCATGAGCCTCTCCACGCGCTTGCCCGGCGCGTCCCACTCACAAAACAACGCATCGGAACCCAATGCCGAAGAAGATGAACTTGATTTGGAGCTCCGCCTCGGCCATGATCGGTAGTAATTCTCAATGTTTTCGCCATGGAAATTCAAAACCTACGCCATAATATATATACACATATAAATCTGTGTGTGCAGTAATCTATATATATTTTTTCTTCTCTTTTAATATTGTTGTGTGTATAGCCGTGGATTTATATTTTCTTTTCCAAGAGAGAGCATTATTTGATTTTGGGTCATATATCTCGCAAAGAATTTTGGAATAAGGAAGCAGTTACACAAATTGGGATTATACAGATACATGAATGTATATCGCCGCCGTCTGCCTGTCGCTGCTGCTTCCGCCGCCCTCTATATGTTTCGTAGGATCGATGTAAGTTTGCATTTTAATTTTGTTCATGTTATTATTTTTCGAGCCCTGAACTTTGTTTCGAGGGTCTTTAATTCACAGGGGGATTATTTTTTTTTTTTTCCTTTTCTTCTTTTTGTATTGAGTGTACAAGATTGATCTTGGTATTCATTGAATCTCTCTTTTATTGATTATCCATTTTGGTATATATATCTTTCTTCTTTTTTTTTATGGTCAAATTCGAAACTTGAGGTTGAATATTCATATATATACTTTGGGCGATTAAAAGTATACATATGGCAAAGTTGTTTTGCATCACAAGGCTCCTTCTTGACATGATTATATAAACACACAACATTTTGTAAATTTGAAGTAATTAGGACAGCATTTATTCCGATGATTGCATGTGGTTGGCGTGCCCATGTTGTTGGAAATTCTTCAAGAAATGTTACTCTTTTTTTTTCTTTTTCTTTTCTTTTTTTTCTTTTCAATCCCCATATAGTTTCTTTGTTTTTTGAGTGTTCACTCGGTCCATTTGTTTTGCTCAATGGACATTAATTGTTTTTTTTTGAGAGATTTAATTTGAAGTCAGTTTTGTTAGTTTGAAGACTAAAATGAGACTTGATCAATAGGGTTTTGTTCCGTTCATCTAATTAAATTTAGTTATGGAGTTTTTCAACTGATTTGTGTCAAAAATATTGCGATTTCAATACTAATCAAAACAATATACTCTACCATTTCTCTAAACTTAAGTGCTTTGATTTAGACTTTTTATTTATTTATTTTACTTTTTGAATGAATGGTATGGTGATTCTTTTCAAAAATCAAAATGGTCTACAGTTGCTAATAGAAGTGGAATACGTGCGAGGGTTTTAATTAATTATATATGTATGATAAAATGAAATATATTTCAAAAATTGAAGTAATTTTTCATAAGATTCAAAATCAATATGTGTCTAAATTAAATTGTTTGGGCATTGAATTTTGATTCAGGAAGGTCTCAGACTGTTGTTTGGGTTGCCCCTACCACTTTTTTTTTTTTTAAGATACCGAATCATTTGATCCAAAAAGAAACATAAGGAACATACAAATATATAAGAGAGAGGGTAAAATAAACACGCTCCAATTAAGAAGAATGATAGAGATATTGTAATTACAAAAGAAGTTACCCCACCACTTATGCTTTAGTCTTTTTATATACATGTGATATATATATTCATATCGGTCATTATTTCACTTATGACACTCCAATTTTTGGGATGTATTAATTTTGTAACATTTTTTTTAACTATGATATATATCGCTTAATTGGAGCGATTTCATAGCCTCCTCTTTTTTATGTTTCTCACATATTTTAATGAAATAGTTCCGGGATATTTTTTCAAAAAAAAAAGAACGAACTAAAAAAAGAACACTCCAATTTTTATCTTCCTTCCCTTCTAATTTTCTAATATTTACATGTAATTGCATATTTCAATAATAATGTGACAAACTTGTTGAACTGACCTACATTATTTCTACTACGGTTAAATTAACCACAAAGATTCAAATTTAAAAACTTATATGAAATTTTAAGGTAAAAAAAGATATAATATTTCGATATATTAAAAGAAACGTAAAATTTCAAACTGAAAAATAGAGTTGAAACACAGGATACATATATATATATATATATGTCAAATAACGAATTAATTAAGCATATTGCATTTTACATGTTAATGTAAATAGTATAAAGCTAAAAATAAAAATTAGAGTCGACGAAGTAATTATTTTTTTAGTACAACAGGTCCATGTCGGGGATGGAAGATCGAACTCACAACATTTGAGATATATGACAATTTTCTCGAATGAACGAAGTAACTGGTATGACCAAAGACTCTAGAAAATAATTGTGCGCATAAATACTTAAATCAATATTTCATGTTGGGATTATGAGTCAAATTATTCAAAATCTACCTTGAATGAGTATTGACCTAATCGTCTAGTTATTTTAATTAAGTAATTAATACTAAATTAGTAATGGGTTTGAGAATGAGACGTGGTCTTTGGAGTCTTCCACAGCCTGCAAATGGTGCCAATAGAGAGAAATTGGGCTTGGAATGTTCCCAATTCATTCCTTTTTTTTAATTTAATTTAAATAAAAGAACTTTTAATTAGTGGAAGAAATTGCCCTTTGAGTACGATTGATTGAAGTATATTAATAGAGAGAATTCTTAAGAACCAATTCTCCTTTCAATATACTATGAAAATATACTATGTTAGGATCCAACTCAGGAACATCCTTAATTACAACTTTAATTAAATAGAGTTTAAGTTCAATATATCAATAATTAGATATTAATAAACAATGCTACAATTGGCTGAGGTCAAACGTCAAAATCCCACTCATGAATTTGTTCCGTTCAAAGAAGAAGAAATACTAATACTAATTTAATTTAGATACTCATATCGAAATGTTAGATATCAGTCAACAATGCTACGTAATTGGATAATTAGTATTTGGGTACCTCCATAGCAACGATGCACCAGTGGTCTAGTGGTAGAATAGTACCCTGCCACGGTACAGACCCGGGTTCGATTCCCGGCTGGTGCATTTAATTTTTTTCTTTTGTTTCCCCCAAATTTTATATTCCCATTTTAATTGAAAAATAGGAGGGGAAAACCGGGAACCGCGCCGTCCGGTCAGAAATGTAGTTATTCTGTAGATACTATTTCGCCATAGGCCCTTGGAACATACCGTCACTTTTTTATTATTAAAATTGTGGCAATTAAAAAAAACTTCTATTTTATAATGTTATTCTATTAATGTTGTTTACTACAAATTTTTTGGAATCGTAATCAGAATTTGTTTGATGTTATTTACTAAAACTATCTGGAATCAAAATCAAATATATAATAATTACTATCATACTCCTTCCTCCTTCTCGACTAATTACAAATATATTATTGTGCTAATCTCTTTTAAATTACAATAATAATAAATTTTAATTTAATTTATTACTATATTATCAATAGTAAATATTTTTTTATTATAACAATTTATCTAATATTAATACAAAAGGAATAATTTGATGGAACTCTTAGACATGCACAGCGGAAAATACACCTAATGAAGCAATTTAACTAAAATAAGTATGCTTGAAAAAATGATGAAAAAGGTAAAGAGAAAGAGATTAACTTTATACCTTCGAAGACCTCCATTATAATTTTTTCTCCTAACTCAATGGAACCACCAACGACAAATCTGTGCTATCCTCGGGTTGATGAACATGGTTGTGGGATCGAATTTTGAGTGAAAACAAAGGGAAAACACTAATGGCTAAGAGAAGACAATAGAAATTTAAGTGGAAAAATTCTGCACTTATGCAAGGAAGCATTAGCCTTATCCAAGTGATCTTGATCACCTATATAAATAACAAATGCATGCAAAGACAAGCCTTACATGTCTTCCACTTCAAACTTCATTAGCATGTAAAAGATAGGTGTCATTGCTTTGAAGAAACACTTCAAAAACCACTAGTTAGCGGGAAAATCCAACTTTGAAGTTGGATTTTTCCACTAACTTGATTTTTTAAATAAAACTTTGATAAAACTAATTTTTATAAAAACAAAAATTGAAATATCAATTTTCTATTAAAACAAAAACCAAGCCAAATCAATATCTTATATTAATTGGTCTTTGACACCTAAGCTTGATTAATCACATTAATCAAATTACAACTCTTTTTCATGCTTTGAACTTATTTAAAACTAATTTAAATAAGTCACACTCTCCATAATAATTAAATGTCAATTAGATTATATATTATATCTCATATAAAATACAATATTCCCTTAAAAACCGAATTTGAACACTTCAAATTCTTGCTTCACCTAGTTCATCAATTTTATCCTTTATGAGMTAGCATGGAGACCCGTTGGACCTACAGATCATGGGCTCCAACRATTCGAGACTAACCGGTCAAACTCTTTAACTTAGTTAATCAACATTCGTTAACTAACAGAACTGTCCACTATAGCCTGTAGATGCACTTCCCTCACTGTAGATATATTTGTGTCCATTCGATATAACCGTCATCGGTAAGTTGATCCTTCACAGGCCGTTCGTAACCTCAGCTAGGTAAAAAAAACCGTTTTACCCCTGAGTTACACCTTTTCTCGTACCACTATCCCTCTAATGAACAATTGATTTATGATCAAATCACTAAATCCAATTCCTCTCGGGCCAGTGAGAGGATGGGGCCCTTTGTTCAAGATCCGAGATCAGCCCTTAAGGGAACAACCTCTCTACTATCCCTAAATCGAGTAGAAGTGAATTCTGTCTTGCTAATTCTATGTCCCCAGTTATCTACCCAGTCTTATCCCTGAAATGGGAGGCATATTGAGCAGCGCTGATGAGCTTACTCTCACCTATGCAGATCAAGGGAGAATCCTGAATAAATAGGAGTTCATAGATGGCTCAGGATTTAGATCAAATAATTTAGGTCATCAATAAACGAAATTAATCAGTGTTATCCGTAAACAGTGTTAATACGTAACAGTGATTATTTCAGGGTCAGTCTTACACAATCTCATTGTGTAGAACACCCCGCTCACATGTTTCTACACAAACGAATCAGGATCACATTGCTTATGACACCTTACAACATTTGTAACAATCATAAAGCGGGCCGTATTCAATAATGTCTCCAGGAAAAGGTACCCAACTTGATCCATGTACTATAGATTGTTTAGGCTATTTACTTGAACTTGATCGAGTTTATGTCTCCACATAAAGTCCAAGTACTCATTATAATAGCCAAATGTTCGTAGTTTATTGGATTTATTAAAAAAACAAATTCACTTTCATTTTACAACACTTGTCTGAATAACCTCACATTAATGTTCACTGTTTACAAACTACGAGTTTTAGGACAAAGTACCCAACATAATTAAAATAAAATTACATCAAATAAAATATTTTTTATTAGAACAACCAAACTTTAATATAACATATTAAGTTGTATTATCCTAATATTTAAAAGTAATAATATCTATTTTAAAAAATTATTGATATTACTTAATATTAATTTATCATATTATATAATAAAATCGCGTCAACTAATAAAAATTGAAGTATAAAAGGAGAAGAAATTATAAAAGTATAAAAAAACTAATTAAAAATTATATGAATCTAATTGAGAGAGGAAGGGTAAACACAGTACATTAATTATAATATATATGTGGGGTCCACGGAATAAGGAATGAGAATGAGATTGATGAGGTTGTAGGAATGTAACGAGATTATGGCGTATTTCTCCTATTCAAACAGGGGTTTGAAACCAAAATTCTCCTCAGGAGGATAAATGGGGCGATTCAGGTGAGATCCAACGTAGATCCAACTTTCTATTTACTCGTGGGATCCAGGCCGCCCAGGGGGACCACCTCGGCTCCTCTTTTCTCGAGAATCCATACATCCCTTATCAGTATATGGACAGTTATTTCTCGAGCACAGGTTTACGTTCGGCCTCAATGGAAAAATAAAGCGGAGCACCTAACAACATGTCTTCACAGATCAAGAACTACGACATCGTTTTGATTCATTAATTACGATTGCGAGTAAGTAAACAGGGCCTAAATGACAATAAAATAGCAAGGGATTAGCACATCGACTATTTAGAAATCATAATTACGAATTTACATTTTTGTCATGAAACTACCTAATTACTAATATATCATTTTATAATATTAAATAATTTTTAAAATCACAAATTGGTAAATTGGGAGGTTACAATTTAAATCCCTCAAAATTTATTTAATTGTACTTTAAAAAAAATAAATACAAAATCCCCAAAATCATCCATTTTCAAAAAATTTGAAACCCCTTCTGTTTTCCGTCTCCGACTGACCATCTAAGAAGTTTATATGGAATTTTGATTTTAGTTTAGAAGCCTCAAAAATCAAGAGAATCAATCTTTTTGAAAGAGTAAATGACATTAGTGTTGAAAATTTATATCAGACCCACGATAATTAAAGCATTATGATAATAATTTATGGAATTAAATCTTTCATATTTTAAAAAAACAAATAACTATAATAAATGTATATGTGATAAATAAGGATAAAATTAAAATTAAAATAAAATCCTTGCGTGAAGAAATCAATAAGTGTAAAATTAGAAAATTTCAAAAATTCCTATAAATAAATTTCTAAAACAGAATGTAAAATTAGAAAATTTTAGCCATCTGTATAAATAAATTTTCAGATAAATTTCTAAAACATCTCCGACCACATTATGTTAGATGCTAATCAGGCAAAGGCAGATAAAAGTCCCAAAAGTAACAAACTGGTTTGCTGATTTATATTCCATCAATGTCTTGTCAGCTTAATGGAGAAACTCAGTCAACTTTAATTTGGTACAAAGAAACATATATTCACACACACATTAACAGAACATCTATGCCAAAATTACATGTAATACTGGTAGAACAACTAAGCACCCACAGGGACCAGATCATCATCTTTCCATTCTGAGGCGAAGCTTGAGTTTGTCATCAAAACGGGATGATTATCTTGTGAGATAGTACACGATGAAGAAAATTGCCACGAAAAGTGCGACTAGTGAGAACATCTTCGGGCTTGACTTGGGATCGAATACCTATAATTGATCTAAATGAATGTCTATAACAATGAAAAGAATGGAACAAACCGTTCTTGAGAAACAGGGCAATACCGTCTTGAATCGATCCATAGTGCCCGACAACACTCCTCTTGATGAATCCATATCATTACCCTGAATAAAAAGATGCAAGGATCTAGTCTGATTTTATAATAACATAACAACAACTACGCATCAATTATTGTAAGGCAATTAAGTTGACATACCATCCTATCCAGCATCCGGTTATGACTCTCCACCTCCTCATTTATGTCCCCTGTCAACTGTCACCAATAACATCTTTCAATTTGTTGTATGTGATTCGACGAAAAAATATCTATCGAGACTAAAAAATAGCATAGTTTATGCTTTCTAATCATCACATATATTTAATCCTACCCCATCTTGTGAGTTCTTGTACGACATATAGTCAAAGGATATAATTTTATCATCGTCTACACACTCGACAATAATTGCAGCATATTATAGGTGCAGAGTCTGTTCCTACCCAAAACCGGAACATCTGCAATTAATGACTCAGGCTGGGTAAGCAAGTAATACCCTTTTCAATAGGAGGACTCTGTCTTGCAAACCTTCCAATGCTGCTTCATTATCATGCTCCTCAATTTCATGGGAGGAGAATGAAGATGAAGCCCTAACGCCACCCTCCTCGATGCCATCGAAGAGAGCAACCCTGTTGTTGCGCATTTCCCTGCACTCTAAGAGATTGTGTTACAAGCAGAACAAGCAGCAAATGGCAAGATCAACCTAAGATGCCTTTGATAAAAATCACCTCTACTACTGGAGACACAGATTCTTCGAGCTATGATAAGAAAAGTATTTACAGACCTTCCATTGATGTTGAAAAGAATATGGTTTTCAATCGGCAAAGTGTTGTGGAAGTAAGCAATAATGAGAACTAGCATCTCAATTCTAAGTAAAGCAGATAACAGAAGGTCATATTTTAACACAAATAACATTTCAAAACAGTTGATCGCTGTATTACGATGTTCGTCTTTCTCTACTATTCGTACATATATTTCAAGGGTGCATCTACGTGCATGAGAAAGTAAATTTATTTCGACTAAAGTTTAACAAAAGGTTGAGAACGAAAGATTTGACAATCGGTAAATTTCAATATAACACTCATTGCCAAAAGATCAATTAAGATAAAGGAACTGAAGTTCGTGTCCTACATACCCATGCCATCAAGATTTAACTTCCTAATTGAGTACATCCTGACAGTTCTGGATGAGCAGACCATTATTCAAAATGTTATAAGGTGTTTATGTTAAATCACTTAACATTCAAGTACGGGCATAGAGAGACACAACATAAAGGGTTAAATATTACCAATCTGCGGGATAAATATCCTGAGTTTCAATAATTTATCAGTCTGAAGAGTCACAAACAGAATGAAGAATACTAGAGAATAGAATTGCAACTTGGTAATGCATCAAGAATTAAGCAATAACCTAAACTGAAGCATTTGTGCTTTCCTCAAGAGAATTCAGTTCTAATAAGATTAAGTAACGCAACAAATATCTAGTTCGCAGATTGAAGTCCCAACAATTGAAATTACTCATCGGACATCCCTGAAAAGTCTATAGAAATGAGACCCTCCTTCCAGATACGCAATCAAATTCATCGAGTCATTGATCTATCAAGATCTAGTAGACTATAGGGCAACACAACACCGAATCGTAAATGTGAATTTCTCACAAACGAATGAACCAGTAAAATTTCTGAAGAATATTGGCGTTTCGCGGGGATCCCTTAATAGGGAAGAAACCTAAAGGGCAGATAGAGCTAAGATAAAGATTGAAAGTTCAAGAAAACCTTCTCGCGTTCATGGCTCTAGGGACGAAACAGAATCCAGGCCCAGCCCTCTACTTTCTTGGATTCGCAATCAAAGCTTTTCGATCTGTTGTTATACGCGCTTCCCTGCTGAGGAATTAAACTTTTATAAAGTAGAAGTTGATCGGAGGCAAGTAAAATCCAGAAAAAGGGGATGCAGCGGTGAAGGATCGAAAAGAAAAAGAGCATCAAGAATCCGACTTCGAAGATCAAAATTCGAAGAGGAATTCGTAGTTGAGAGAGATTTAGAAGGAAGGGTGTGAAACAGATACGTACCAATTATCGGGCAGCTGAAAGTTCGAGACTTGAGGGCGCGACGGGACAAGAAACGGTGACAAAGGGAGACGATCGGCGAATCTTGACGGGGGAGTAGGAGATATATACTGAAATTAATTATTGAAATTTTATCTATAAATGTCATATTAGATTATTTACCTTATACAGGAATTAATTTGTAGCTGATATTATACAACTACAGGTTCGTTTTCGTCTCCCTCCGTTTATTAAAAAAATATATTGTTTGTTTATTCTCTTATGAGAATAAGAAGTCGATAATTTGAATTAAAATTAGGGATAATTAAAAAGATAAAAGAATCATTCTAATTATTTTACTTTTCTTTTCAACTATGAGGATGGATTCAATCATCCAATCTCTGAGTTGATAATATATGTTTTTAATTTGAGTTGTTTGAGTTACATTATTCTAAAATATATATATAGATCAAGTCCGCAAAATTTGATAATAAATTAACTACCTCTCCGAATGAACTGAAGTGAATGTAAGAGATCACACTCAAGTCAATAATTAGGATCAAGAGGTCTCTTTTTATAAGCGAACATTCAACAGAACCTCCGACAGACTTCCAACAGCTTCGAAAATTGCGGTGCATTGTCGTTGATTTTGTTTGAGGTTTGTGCCTATAAGTTAATATAAGTCAACTCGACTGTTAACTCAAACGATCAAGGTATAAGTTATTGGTTGGCTCGACTGATATCTCTAACGACCAAGATATGAGCTGTGGTCTTTAGTTGTTCAGCTCAACCTTGTCCCTTCAAAGGTTCGAGTTGTCGTCACTTGTGTGTGTGAGTCAGTACTGACTCGTCATTTGTTGAACTATCAAATGTCGACACGTGGCTGGTGAGAAATCTTCTATATATATAAATTACAATTAATTAAGTAGCAAGGTACTTGTACCAATATACACATACTTTAATTAATTAAGATATATATCATCAATTAAAATATCGAAGGTTCGAATCTCCACGTGTCTTTTAAATTAAAAAAGAAAAAAAAAAGTGGCTGAGATACTTGTAAAAGAAAGAAAAGCCTGGGGCTGGTGCATTTATTAGGTTGGATTGATAAGTTTTGTGGATGAGAGTGGATAAGATCAAGGAGAGTCCACAATATATATAGTTAGTTGATGGGGTTGGTTGGACTTGCACTGAGCTTAGAAACTGTCCACTGTTTATTTTAATTAAAATATACAATCAATGTTCAAAATGTCGATGTCGATGAAAATGTTGAGATTCTGATTTTACAGACATGTCGATGTCGATGGATATTTCGAAAAAAATAATAGAAATTGTGGAAATTGATAGAAATTTTTTGAATTAACAAATAAAACTTGAATTGTAGCTTAATTAGTCTATAATTGATCATCTTTAACCATTAAATGTAAGAATATGACCATTTTACTTATGAAAATGTCGATGTTGATGAAACTATCGAAAAAAGATTTTTTCCTTTAATGAAGATTGACGGAAATTATTTGAATGTGTAAAGTAAACTTTAATGGTAAACTTTTGACTACTTCTTTAGTGTTTTTCATAATAGGTTTCATTTGGAAATGAGATAATTACCGACTTGGTTTCCAAACACATTTCTAAATTCTAATTAACTCGTACCTTGTTTACTTTTTTACCTACTTCTCTTTTCAAATTCAAATTTACACATTTTTCAAACATATTTTCAAATCAATCATCAATCCAACGTTCCAATCAAATTTACACAATTTTCAAAGACCTCAACCTCGTGATTTTGTCATTCATCAAAATTATCTACCAATGAGATCCATATGTACTTCATATTCTACTCATTTGAACAACTACCTTCAAAACTTTCAGTCTAGATGACCACAGAGAACAATTGTAATTTATATCAAAATTATTAAGACGGTGAACTAAATCATCCGACATCATCTTTTTTGTATTAATTAAGTTATCTATTCTACTTCATGTTTCACCACTATTTCTATATAATAATATTTTATTTTTTAAAAATTCTAAGATTATTTCAATATTTATATATGTCAATATTTCACATATATTGTTCAGTTGTGTAACTAAGGATTAGATTGGATTAGAAATTATCAGCAAATTCCAAATCCTATTAGTTATACTTTATACAGTATTAAAATTCGAATGTTTCATTGAACAAACTAATAATACAATAATCGAGGTTGTAAGAAATTATAGACTGTAATGTAATAATAGGAAGATGATGAAATAAAATAACCTTAAAAGGAGAATAGGAAAAAAAAAACATGTCGACATTTTGTCGATATTTCGACATGTCGATGATACGGGAGAAAATCGACTTTTCCTTCCTATGTCGATGTTGAGCGACATGCCGACATGTCTCACAAATATATATCCCTAATCAAGTATTGGATACTCACACATTTGCAATTTCTTAAAAATATAAAGTGGGTTTTTAAAAATAGAAAAATAAAACAAAAAGTCAACTTGTGGCGAGCACAAAATGTCTGAATTATTAGATATAATTGTAACATACCAACATATCCCGAAAATGTAACAATAAAAAAGAACTAAAATCACTATTTTAATAAATAAATTATAGAAATTGGGTAGTTGGGCCGAATTATTAAATTAGGGCCCTTCTCCTTGCGGAAGAAGTTTCAATTTGAGAGCCCAAAGTCAAACAGGCCCAAAACAAAGCGTACCGGAGACGCTTTTCCGTGGCGCTGTGACGCTGTCTGTCCTCTCGTCACCCAATCTCTGCGAGCATTTTTAAATCAAAGATTCACAAATTGGCTGTTTCGCCCAAGATTCTATAATCCCTTTTAGCTATACATATATATATATGTGTTTTGTGGGTGTGTGTTCTTCGGCGCAGAAAGCAGAACCAGATTGCAGGAAAAGTGAGTTCAGGCGAAAATGGCGAATCCCCAGAAGCCATGGAAAGTGGAGTATGCAAAGTCTTCTCGATCCTCCTGCAAGACCTGTAAGAAACCCATTGACAAGGAAAACCTCCGCTTCGGCAAGATGGTTCAGGCCACCCAATTCGACGGCTTTATGCCTGTACTGTACTCACCCATTTCCCCCATTTCACACTTTCTTCAGCTCAACCTCCAAGTTTTAGGCTTTTAGTAATGCCGTTTTCTTCTTCTTCTTCTTCTTCCTCTTCTTCTTTGTTTCGTATCAATTCACTGTTTTGTTTTAATGTTGTTTCTCTTCTGAACCCTTTTTATACTCACATTCGTTCCTCTTCTTTTGGTCATCGTCTTACAAGGTTTATTTGAAATGGGAAGTGATTAGAGCTTATTAACGCCATAAATTGGGTGCGGTGCAGAGAATCACTGTAAAATCCCCCTTGTTTGGCTAGAAATGCAATATTGAGTTGATTTTACGCTGGGTAGAAATTAACCCTCCTCATATCGTATGCAGTATGCACTATAACTTCCCTATTTAGGGTCTGAGATGTCCTTTATCCACCTTGACATGTTCTTTTCATTTTCTAGTGTATCTGTTATAAGTTTATAATCTAACATTTTACATTCCCAATGTTGATATGCCCATATTTTTCTGAAACAGATGTGGAACCATGCTTCCTGCATATTGAAGAAGGCAAAGCAAATCAAATCGTATGTGCACTGATGGCATTTTACCGTATGGAGTTGAGTACTTGTATACCATTCGACAAATTTTCTAATTGATTTTAAATTTACCATTTGGTAGAGTCGATGATGTTGAAGGACTTGACTCACTAAGATGGGAAGATCAGCAGAAGATTAGAAAATATGTAGAAGACAGTGCAGCCGCAGCTGCAGTTGCTGATACGCCAGTAGAGTGTGGCATTGAAGTAGCGCAAGCTTCTCGTGCTGCTTGCAAGCTATGTAAACAGAAGATTATGAAAGGAGAGGTAGGTTTTTTATGCAAATTCTTTTAACGTCCTATTGCTTGATTCTGAATATGGTTAAACATCCTTTATTTCCTCCACCCCTTTTATGTGGCTCGTCTTTCATATTTCGATTTTTCGGATCCAAGTTCAAATCTAAACCAAATTTTAGGGAAGAGAGACTGTGAATGCATTTAGAGGTCTTACTAGTTACTCTCTATTGGAAGTTTTTGTTATTTTAATTATGTAATGTTGAACTCTGATTTGAGGTAAGAAGAACGAAAAATAACTTGGGGTTTGCTAGAAACTGGATCACTTTTGAGGGGCATGGGCGGTGGGACGTTTCATAACATGTTTCTGTTATATTCCTGTTTGTTTATTTATTGTGTGATCCATGTCCATGGGCTCACTGGAGAAAAAGGTTGATTTAGTTGTAACAGATTTTCAATTCCTAGGTTCGTTTGTCCACTGCACTGGATGGGAAAGGGGCCAAGGGCCTGGCTTGGCACCATGCAAACTGCTACATGGAACAATCTCCATCCACCCAAGTTGAGAAGTTGGCAGGTTGGCAGAGCCTCCCAGCTTCTGATCAGGCTGCTGTTAGTGCCTTGATTAAGAAGCTTCCATCTACTGAAAATAATGGTAATGCCTTCGTGTAATTCTTAGGAATAATGTTTCAGATGTTATAATCTCATTTATTTGTTCACTCTTTTGTGTGTGTGTGTGTGTGTGTGTGTGTGTGTGTGTGTGTGTGTGTGTGTGGAATGTAGAACCGAGACAGGCAGCTTCAAAAGTTGGTAAACGTAAAAAAGATGCTACTGGAGATCAGGATTCTAAAGTTACCAAGGCTGTAGGAGATGTTTCAGTGAGCAGGTCCATGAAAACTGCTAGTGACTCACCAGATTCTCAAAATCCATCTTCTCTAGCGAGTAAACTGGAGGCACAGACTAAAGAACTATGGAAGCTAAAAGATGATCTGAAAAAGCATGTGACAAATGCAGAGTTGAGAGAAATGCTTGAATCTAATGGTCAAGATTCAACAGGATCAGAGCTTGATTTGCGTGATCGCTGGTAGTCCCTTTCTTCAACTCTTAACTCACTTCTTTTCTCATGATTAATTGTTATTGAGTGATTAGTATTGGACTTTTCCATTCTTCTATTCATTACTCCTTCATGATATGCTAATTATTCTAACATCTTATTGCATTTCATGAACACATCTTGTACAAAGGTAGATATACATGTTCTCAGTCATATTTAAATTAACTTTCAACCACTGCCACAATTCCTAATTGATACGACTTGTTTAGTGCTGATGGTATGATGTTTGGAGCACTTGCAAACTGCCCTATCTGTTCTGCTTCACTCCGTTACTCTGGGGGAATGTATCGTTGTCACGGATATCAGTCTGCATGGAGCAAGTGTAGCTACTCTGCTCATGAACCAGAACGCATTAAAGGGAAGTGGAAAGTCCCAGAAGAGACTGGGAACCAATATCTTTGCAAGGTTTGTGCTAAAACTCATCTTATATGAAAATTACGTGAATTGTGATTTTGTATCTAATGATCTCTTGCAGTGGTTTAAATCGCAAAAAGTTGCAAAACCTATTCGATTATTGCCACCACCATCTTCCAGTAATGCTAATGGTAATCAAGCTTCTAATAGTCGATCACAATCATCAAAGGCTGAAAGCTTGGCTGAGCTAAGAGTCGCCTTCAGTGGGTTAAAAGACTCCATGGTATCATCTTTCATTTCAAGCTGTTGTATTCTTTAAATTACTTCCTTTGTGCAGAATGCAATAGTTGAAATAATTGTATTGAGTTTAATCTTGCAGGAAGAATGGAAAAGAAAAATTGAAGGTGAAGGTGGAGCTGTTCATGCCAAGATAAAGAAAGGTATCTTCTTTATGGTCTTTATCACCTCGTTGGTCGACACCATATAACTATTTTAGATACATTATGTTGTTCATCACTTTGATGACAAAATTAGGTGCAGATACTAATTGCTTGGTTGTGAGTGGAGATGTGGATGAATATAATTTAGAAACGAGGAAAGCAAGGTAAAGCAGCCCTCTAGTTTCTGGTAGTTCCATTTATCTTTCTTTATCAATTGATTTATCATCTATCTCTTTTGGTTACTGGTATCAATGGACAGAAAGATGAAGTTACCTATAGTACGGGAAGAATATCTGGTTGAATGCTTTAGAAAACAAAAGAAGCTTCCGTTTGATAGATACAAAGTTGAAACCACTGGTGAGTCCACCAGCATGGTCACTGTAAAGGTGAAAGGGAGAAGTGCGGTGCACGAATCTTCGGGCTTGCAGGATACAGGTCATATTCTTGAAGACAAGAAAAGCATCTACAATACAACTTTGAACATGTCGGACTTGTCTACTGGTGTTAATAGGTATGTTGTACCATTTTATATTAAAGCACTGGCAGAAGACAAGAAATGTGAATAAAAAAAAAAGGCGTTAGCTTTTCCTATCCGTATAGGATTTGGAAATGTAAGTTTAGAATCTACTCTTACATATTTATGTTTACTTTTGGAAGCTACTATATTCTCCAAATCATTCAAGATGATAAGAGTTCAGATTGCCACGTTTTTCGCAAATGGGGTCGAGTTGGAAATGAGAAGATTGGTGGAGTCAAACTTGAAGAGATGTCGAAATCAGATGCGATCCGTGAATTCAAACGTTTATTCCTTGAGAAGACAGGGAATCCATGGGAGGCCTGGGAACAGAAACAAAATTTTGAGAAGCAACCTGGCAGATTCTTCCCTCTGGATATTGTACTGCTCTTCCTTTTGTCATTATCGTATATCATCTTCATTGCTACCCTATTATACGTTCTCATTTCTTTTGTCATCAGTTTGAATGTTTGAGTCATGTCTCGATGTTGGATCTTATAGGATTATGGAGTGAACAAAGATATGCCAAAGAAACAGAAGAATTATTCGGCAACTAAACTTGCTCCTCAATTAGCAGAATTGATGAAGATGCTGTTCAACGTGGAAACGTACAGGTATTTCTTTCCAAATGAGCTTCCCCATTGGGTTTTTTCAGATTTATTTGTTTGTTTATTTATTTGTGTAAAACACTAAGTCATAAATCTTGCAGGAACGCTATGATGGAGTTCGAGATAAATATGTCAGAGATGCCGCTTGGAAAATTAAGCAGAAGTAATATCCAGAAGGGTAAATGTCTAGAAGCTTAAAGCTTTCATTAAATACATGGCATCAACTATATTTCTTGCAAATTAAAAAAAGAAGCAACTGGAAATATATATATATATATATATATTTTAATTTTTCAAAATTTTAATGTTTCTACTTACTCTGGTACCTACTCCCTTCAGGTTTTGAAGCTTTAACAGAAATCCAAAACCTGTTAAACAGTAGTATTCATGATGGTTCTATGAAAGAAAGCTTGATTATTGATGCCAGCAATCGGTTTTTCACTGTGATTCCTTCCATCCATCCACACATAATTAGGGACGAGGATGATTTCAAGTCTAAGGTAGCAACCCAGAAGTTTCTTAGAAACAAGCAAATTGAAGACATCTATGTTGGGAAACCGAATTTATGAAGGGCATTAAGATTTTTAACTCTCTTTCTACCCTGCATTTTTTTTTGGTTTCATAGTTGAAAATGCTGGAAGCTCTCCAAGATATCGAGATCGCTTCTAGGTTAGTTGGGTTTGATGATGATAACAACGAATCTCTTGATGAAAAGTATAAGAAGTTGCGGTGTGATATTGCACCGATATCTCATGAAAGTGAGGATTACAAGTTAATAGAGAAGTATCTTGTCACGACTCATGCCCCAACTCACATGGTTAGTTAGTTGACTTGACATTAGTCGCATTTTGTCATCGTAGAAATAATAAGTGAGTTTATTTTTGAAACAGGATTGGGGTCTGGAGCTCGAAGAAGTATTTTCGTTAGAGAGAGAAGGGGAGTACGATAAGTTTGCTCCATTCCGAAACAAACTAGAGAACAAAATGCTGCTATGGCATGGTAGAGCTGGCGTTTAGTTATATAAAAGGAAAGAATTTGAGTAGTAAGATGATGTTAGTTATAAATATAATGTGTGTTGATTGGTTGCACTGCAGGTTCACGGTTGACGAATTTTGTGGGGATA
The DNA here is from genome assembly GCF_001995035.1 of Momordica charantia. The sequence goes on from NW_019104526.1 coordinate 1,005,111, forward strand.
CTTAGCCAGGGACTGAGAATAGCTCCTCCGGAAGCTCCAGCAACTGGGTACATGGTATGGTACAGGTCTCTCTCTGTATTTGAATATTGGTATTGGTATTGGAAATGAACAATCTGCACTTCAAATACATGGTGAATGAATGCAGTTTGGGAAGGGAATATACTTTGCGGATCTGGTGAGTAAGAGTGCGCAGTATTGCTACACGGACAGGAAGAATCCGGTTGGGTTTATGGTGCTGAGTGAAGTGGCGTTGGGAGAGGTGTACGAGGTCAAGAAAGCTGAGGTGAGTTTGTTTGTAGTTTGTAGTTTGTAGTTTGTTGTTTGTTGTTTGTTGAGAGAAATTGATATTTGAAATTGGTGTGTCTGTGCGTGTGCGTGGTGCAGTATATGGAAAGGCCACCTCGGGGGAAGCATTCGACGAAAGGAATGGGGAAGAAAGTACCTGCGGTGTCGGAACATGTGAAGTGGAGGGAGGATGTGGTGGTGCCGTGTGGGAAACCGGTGGCGTCCAATGTGAAAGCTTCGGAGTTAATGTACAACGAGTACATTGTTTACAATACGGCTCAAGTAAGTTTTTAAATTTGATTAAGGAATATTACTTCTACTTCTCCCTTTCTTTACCATGTTCTTTCTTTCCATTCTCTCTCCTTTCGTCCTTCCTTTCTAACAAAAAAACAAACAACTCAAGTTAGGAACTCAATTGAAACTTTCTACTGAGGCAGACAAGACAATCATACAAATTGAAATTATACACACACTACTCAAAACTATAAGGTCTACACACACACAAAAATTTCTAAACACACATACCAGGCATCAATTCTACACAGGAACCAATAAACAAATTCTACAGACATACAAACTTAGAAATTCTGGATACACGGAACAACTAACAAACAATTTCTACAGACACAAAGTTCGAAAATAAATATACAAATTACACGCAGAGAGCACCAAACAAATTCGATTCAGATAAACTTAGGGTTATAGATTCTTGTGGGACGAAGAAAGAAACAGATTCTAGTCAGAAAAAAAAATTCTGGGACAGGCCAAAGTTACAAATTATACTAACTAAAGTTGGTTGGAGATTCTAGTGAGAGGAAGTTAGAAGTTCTGCTGAGAGAGAAGGTCAGAGATCTAGTGAGAGAAAGTTGGAAAGTTAAGTGAGAGTGAGAAGTTCTAGTAAGAAGAAATTGGAAAGTTAAGATTCTAATTTCTAGTGAGAGAGAAAGTTGAAGGTTCTAGTGAGAGAAAATCGGAAAGTCTAATGAGAGAATGAGAAGTTCTAGTGAGAGAAAGTCAGAGCTTCTAGATAGAGAAATTCGGAGATTCTAGTGAGAGAAGTTCAGACATTCTAGTGAGATTCTAATGAGAGGAAGCACAGAACAAATTCTGGTTTGAGAAAGCAAGAGACAAAGTCTAGGGGAGGAAAAGTTAGAATTTCCAAAGAGAGAAAGTCAGTAACAGGGGTGAAAATATCGGTGATCTATCAGTAAAATCATGGTTTTGACAACAATAACAATGGGAGTCATTTTTACATAAAATCAGCGAGAAAATCGAATATTTTGGAAGTCAACAATCGACGAGAATATTGGTGAAGATGCTTGTCAGAATACCCGCGATATTTGTCAAAATTTTACTGATATTTCATGGTGTGATATTTTACAACTTTTCATCTCTACTTATACCAACATATATTTAAGTTTTTCTCACTTTCAAAAGTTCTAACAGTAAGTTTTTAGGTTAGGCCAAGAATTTTTAGTATCACAAATTCATACATAAAAATTATGTGGAAAATATTTATCTAAATGGAAAGTTCCATACTTTGTTCCTTACCAATCAAGACCCATATTGTCTTGACTACCATTGAATCTTGTTAATTAAGAGAGAAATGCAAAAACATAATATTTAAAAAAAATAAAATAATGAACTCTCAATTTTTTTTACGGTGGTCAAGATAAAGATAGGTTCTTACGGGTAAGAAGCTAGGTATGTTTCTATCCCAACCTCTCCTTTATTGTCTTTCTTGTATAGTTATCAATAACATATTAATCAATAATCATGGTCTATTACCCAAAAATTACATCTTATTATTGTTAAATAATGTATATCTATGAACTGACATTGTCTATTTATCAATGAGTTAATCAAAATTTTATCGATTTATTGACCTTCATTTATTTACTATCCATTCTTGTATTAATGTATATGTTAATGATATATATACTTAAAAATGATAGTTTTTGACTTAAATAAGCTTTTATTAAAGTTCTACTAAGAAACTCACAAAATTTCAATTAATTTCTGCGATATCCGTGATTTTTCTAAAAATACTGTCGAAATCCAAATATCTGTTGATGTATCCATAAATTCGAGTGACATCGATATTCACATTGATATTTTCATCCTTGGTTAGCAATACTAATGTGAAAGCCAAAGACAAATTTTAGAGAGAGAAATTCTAGCTAGAGGAAGCAAGAACAAATTCTAGAGAGTTAGAAATTCCAGCCAGTGGAAGCAAGAAACAAATTATAGAGAGAGAGATTCTAGCCAGAGGAAGCAAGAAACAATTCTAGAGAGAAAGTTAAAAATTCTTGAGTGTGAAAGTAATAAGTTCTAGATGGAGAATGTTAGCAATTCTAGTGAGAGGAAGCATGTAACAAATTCGAGAGAGATAAAGTTTAGACTTTTAGAGAGACAAATAGAAAGAAATTCTAGCTAGAGGAATCAAGATGCAATTTCTAGATGGAGAAGGTCGTGAATCTTCTTATTAAAAAAAAAGTTTATGAATCTAGCGAGAGAATGTTAGGAAGTTGTAGAAAATTAGAAATGGTAGGAAGAGAAGCATTTTAGAGAAACAAAAGCCAGAGAGAGACATTTTAGGGAGAGAAATGTTGGAGAGATGGTAAAAGCGTATAAAGAAATTGAAGTATAGAGCGTATAAGCTGATAAGTTTAGAAATATTGGAGGAAATGTATTATATTTTGTTACTGAAAAACTCTGTTATAGTATGTAATTGTGTAAATTCAGTTACTTTCAACTACACATGCCAAGAAATATTAGAGTAAATCAATCATTTAACTCAAATTCAATAACTGACAATCATCATATCGTTCAATTCAATAATTGACAAACTAGTGAATGCACGTGGTTTGAACGGGCTCTCGAAAGGCTAATCCGTTATAGATTACTTGCTTCCTCATTTACGTTGTTGGGGTAGGATTAGGAGTGAAGACAATGATAATTCCTGTTATTGGCTGATTGAGAGCTGTGTTTGAAAACGAACAGGTCAAGATGCAATTCTTACTGAAAGTGAGGTTTCATCACAAAAGGTGAGAAGACAGCCCGGCGGAGGGGAAGTTGTACAGCCTGCAGATCAGAAACTGTTTCTCCATTTTGTTTATATATCAGAAAGAATTGAGCTCTATTGAACTCCATTTTGTGAAAAGTCTTGAAAAGATCTCATTTTGAGGAGACCCAGTTGGAGGGGAGATCTTGTAAATGTAGTTTGGCACTGCGAGAACAAGTTCACTGAAACAGTGTTTGAAATATCATAAATGACAGAACGTGACATGCATCAATTTGTCAAAGATGCCAAAAGCGTAATCTGAGGAAATTGAACTTGAAACATGAATTGCTTATGGTTCAAGGCTAAGGCATGGGGTGGGAAATCCTAAAAGGGCTTGCATTTGCATGGCTGCCATGTGTGCTGCCAATTAAATGTTGCTTGTATTATATGCCTACGCCTACGCCTATACAAGAAGCTGGGAAATTGTGGATAGAGAGAGAAATAGGATCACCATTACAGCAAAAACCAAGAACCAAAGGTTATTTTGCTGTGAAAATGTAGGTGGTGTTTAATGACATGGGAAGATGGAGGCAGCCATTTTCTTCAGTTTGGTGACGATGGATCAATCTGTGATGCCCCTTTGCTTCTCCAAGAGATGTGCTCTTTCCGAATTTGTTTGACCATTTTAAGACTCGACTTCCAAAGGCTTTAGTTATTGCACATTTTGGAACCAACCAAACCATTGTGTCCCATTTTGGCTTCCCCAAAGTCAAACTGTGTCTCCAACTCCAACAGATTCTCATTAATTCCAGGTCCTACTTCATTGCTTTAATTTCTTGATTTTAGATGCATTAAATTACCATTTTTTCCAAGAAAAAAAACCTTTTTAATTTGAATTATGATTCTTTACAGTTCGTGTTAATATTGTAAGTCAAATTAGGGGCAGTGGTGATATAATATTTGATTGACGAGAATATTTCAAATGGATCAAATCTAACTCATTTTGAATGGTCGGATCTACCCTTTTGTTTTATTTTTTCCTTTTATTTAGACTTGTATTCCTAGACTAATTGATGCTGTGATGGATAAATATATGGACTGATTTGGGCAATGTCATAGACAAAAAGAACTAGAGAAAATTTAAGTACTACTTTAGTACACTAGCTTCAAATAAAATGAAAATAAATTGTGGGGCTCATAGAATGAAATAATATATCTATTGATTCTGTGAATGAATGTTAATGGAGGGATTGTTCAATTAGTAAAGACATTAGTGCTCCCTTATCGATCAAGAAAGGCTTAAATGATGGATAGTTACTACCCATCTAATATGGTACCGCTCAATCATAAAAATTCTAATCTATCTAAAAATGCATGAGTGAGAACAAAATAAAAGTACTTGTGTTCTTTAGAGAAAGAGAAACATGTTAACGATATAGCTAAAAATGTTAAAACATCGGACTTTTCTTAAGATTGAAAATTTGAATTTCCACTTTGATATATTATAAATTGTTATTTAAAAAGAAATGAGTTTTACTTCAGTTTGTGTCAATTAATTTCAACACAAACATTTCATTTCATTTTAAAGTATGTTAACATTTATGATTGCTACATTAATTATTAATATCTCCATGTGTTTCCATTTCCACACCTCTAATTTGGTAATGCATGTTTCAACACAAGTAACTTAGGTTCCATTCTCGCACGTACATATGGTTATTACCTAAATTATTAACTAGCTTTATATGGTGGTAATTCGAACTCACAATCTTTTAATCGGGGAGAAATATAAAAAATAATTGAACTAGGTAATTTAATGTGTTTTCAATTATCATGTTTCATAACGAAGCAATTGTTATATTAAAAAAAAAGTTAAATAATGAAGCAATTCAACACATTTAAAGCTCATATATATCTATAAAGAAAAAAAAAAGGGGAAAACAATATATATATTTGGCTGATCAAACCTCGTGGGGACACACATAATTTCATTAGAAATTTACAAGCGGAAAGCGACAAATCGCAGCACTTCTTAGGTGCGGCGTTCGGCGGAAAAAAGAATTTTAATTACTATTTTATCAAACCCTCATCAATCAAACAAACTTATAAATAAATAAATAAATAAATAAACACCCTGACCCACCTCTCAAAGGCCAACTTTGCTAGCATGAGCTCCATTTATTCAAATATATATCTTTTTAAAAATAAGTAGTTTATTAGGATTATATTGAAATTACAATACTAGATTCATGGGAGTGAGACCAAATAAAGCGATGTGGGTCGAGATGTTCAGGTTGGACTGACTTGACCAGAACTAGACCACCTAACTAGACCTTACAAAGTTGTACTACCGGATCAAACTAGACTCGACAAGGATCGAACCACCTCAATTGAATAATCAAGCTACATTAAATTGAGTGGATTGGAGAGATTTCCTCTGTAGAAAAAAGGGAGAGCTCAAGATTCTCAATAACTAATCTCAACTTAACTCTTTGTCTGCCTTATATGTATTGGACTTAGCCTGCACTGATCTGATGTTAGAACTCTAATACAAATCCCATGTCAATATAGTTTTAAAATTTTTAGTTGTATTCAAAGATTTCCATTGACTAATCACTTCTCTATGACTTTCTTTTGCCCCTAAACCATAAAAAAAAATTGCAAAATTGTATGTTAATTCGGCAACGTTTTGTTTTTTGTTTGTTTTTGTTGGGTTATTTTAAACTTCCATGAAGGGATTTTTCACTAATACAACATAAGCCATTAAGAGATGTTCCCTAATAACCCTACACACAGACCTTCCATGTCTCCCTTTCACACTTCTTTATAACAAATAGCCTCTCAACTCTCATCTCTCATCTTTCAAAAGTTGTATGCTTTAAACCCAGACCCGCACGCCCTCCCTCTAACTTATACATTTTTGCACTTTTTTCTACTCTCCTCGTGCGCTGAATCCTTCTTCTTCTTCTTCTTTCTCTTTCAATTCCATGGCGTCTTCTAGCACTGGAAATTACAATAATAGTGTCTCCGGATCTTCCCCTTGTGGAGCATGCAAGTTTCTGAGGCGAAAATGTGTGGCCGATTGCATTTTTGCCCCTTACTTTTGCTCGGAGCAAGGCCCTGCAAGATTCGCGGCCATTCACAAGGTGTTCGGCGCTAGCAATGTTTCCAAGTTGCTTCTCCACGTCCCTGTTCCTGATCGCTGTGAGGCTGTTGTCACTATTGCGTATGAAGCTCAGGCCAGGATTCGAGATCCTGTTTATGGCTGTGTGGCTCATATTTTTGCTCTCCAACAACAGGTCTGATTTTTCTTCCAAAATTTGGCTTTTTTTTTTAGTTTTCTTCATCTGGGTTTGTTTAGTTAGTGAAGAAAAGAAACTAAAGATTGGTTTTTTTTTGAAGGTGGCATACTTGCAAACACAGCTGATGCAAGCCAAGGCTCAACTGGCTCAAACCCTAATCGATTCAGAAGGAAATTACATGGAGAAGAGCTCCAATCTCCCCACCGGATCATTCCCAAATTTCCCACAGAGCTCTCTGGAATCGGCTGCCAATAGCGATGAGGCAATAATGATGAACAATTTTCAGGAGGAGAGCCAAAGCAGATCACCAGAAGAATTAGCTCATCAGTTTCAACAATTTTCTAGAAAAAGATTAGCTTGTCATGGTGATGTGGGGGAGCTCCAAGCTTTGGCCCTTAGAATGATGAGAAACTAAATTCTATGAATAATTTTCCCTTGCTATGCTATACCTTCCAATTTGTCTCTCTATGATTAACCAAGAACAGTAATAATTCATTGAGATTGGACCATGATGGATTGGTTGGTTGCAAGTTGAGGGCAGAATAGATAATTTTGTCTTTGATGTAACTCGAAAAAATGGGGAAAAAAAGGGGAAAAAAGTAGCTTTGGGATGTGGAGTTTAGGGTTGACATAAAACGGGTGTGGGCGTGGGATAAAAGTTGATCCCAATTAACATAGGGATTGGGGGAAAGGGTGAAAATTGAATTCCATGATTGTAAATTATAGACAAAACACACACGAGGTTGCCATCGAGTGGACCCTTCTTGTTGAGGGTTTTACAATATATATGATGGAGTGTAATAATTAGGTGCACCTATACCTTTATTTTGGTGTCCCCATTTAAACTAAGTTTGAAACTAATCCCTCATAATTTTGTACTCACACAAGCAACCAAACTGTCCCCTTGATTGAATGCATCATTTCTAAGCACCTTTGGCGATTTCTATGCACTAACCCATTTGTTTTTTTTTATCCCAATCAGTTGGGCTGCGAGTGAGGTGTGCGTAATCCATGGTATATAGATAAGAACAATTATTTCAATTATTGGTACGAGGTATTTTTGGTGAAACCAAAAGCAAACTGGTGAGGACTATGTCCAAAACGGACAATATCATGTCATTGTGAAGATACTTTGAGTATTTTGGAATACCATTGTCCTTAACAAAGTGGTATCCAAGCCATGATAAAAAAAAACCTAGTTGTGAGGAGGAAATCCTTAGATACCGAACAAGAGTGATTGATGAGCCTAATATATAGTCATTATATGGAACTTGTGGATGAATCTCTAGATCAGACAAAAAGTATTCGAGGTGGCAAACAATGACATGCTCTGTGCTCGGTAATGAGTGAGACATTCTCCCTTTTAAGTTAAGGTAGATTGATAGGAAGCCTATCACAGTTACGTAGACTGATAAAAAGAATGATGTAACTTTGTGTGAGAGGAGGGGATTGAAGGTGCAATAGAATGATCCCAAGTGTTCCAACAATGAGGTCAGTGTAGCAAGTGCTTTGTCTGGACGTGTTAGATAGAATCAGGCTCTCGTTGAGAGTAGATGAGTTGCATAACTATTGAGACAAGATACAAATGACATTGGTATGAGACATTTTGAATGAAATCAAAAGTAAAGTCGTGACGATAGTCAACTGAACTCGACAATTATATTCGAGATGTAATAAAGAAGTTGAAGACAAGTAGAAAAGGAAAAGTCAATTTTAACCCTTTTATGTTTCGATTAATGAAGTTTGAAGTTGGGAAGTTTTAAGTGAAATTTTAATTTCGACAATAAAAAGGAAGAGTTATAGATTAAGTATAAGTGAAATATATATGGTTTGTATAGATTTATAGTTTGTAAAAGTGACTAGGTGTAGTATAAAAAAAAAAAAAATTAATAAAAAAGATTTCATGAGCCAAATTTTTTGTAATTTGGGTTTATATAAGTTGTCTATAGTATTTGGAAATATATTTATGAACTAAAAGAACAAACTACCACACCAAATATAAGATCCCCATATTTATTAAAAAGTATTTTCAATTATATAATTCATAATTAGGAGTTGTTTGATAATATTTTGTTTTTCTGTTTTGACCTTTTAGAATAGGCTGGTTGATAGTCAATTTAATTTTTTGTTTTTCCAAAACGTTTTTTTAAATTATAAAAATATTTTAAAAACTAAAAAGGTAGCTTTTAAAAATAGATTTCTGTATATATATATAAAAAATTCTTTTGACATATTTCCCTCAGACAGATTTTTTTTTTCCTCTAAAAATTCTTTTCTACTAAAATTTCTCTAGAGTAAATTTATCTTTTATCTCTGTAAAATTTTCATTATATAATGTTTACTATTATATTTCTCTCTCCAAAACTTTCATTTTTGTATATTTTTCTTTCTTTCTCTGTCTAACATATCAATCTATTTTCCTCTCTTTAAAAATTTAATATTGTCCTGGATTTTTCTCTCTCGAATTTTACCTATTATAATTTTTCTTTCACTTTCTAATCTATTTTTTATCTAGTAAATATAACTCCAACTTTTCTCTATTATCTAAATTTTCTCTCCTTCAATTGTTTTTCACTATAATTTTTTTAATCCTTTTATTTATTAATTAATTTTTCTCTAACAAATATATATTGAATTTTTTTTTGTCAAAAACTTTTTTTCGCTATAATTTCTTTTCCTTCTAATTTTTAGTCGTGTCACTAATTTCTTTTCTCTAATTTTTTTTATTTATCTCTCTTGAAGATTTTCTTTTACCTCTTAAAGAACCGGGAATATATACACATTGCGTACTCCTGCAATTGGTGAGCAACTCACTGCTTTAATTTCCCACCATGTCTGACCCATTTTTTAAATAATAAATATATATTTAATTTATTATCAATTTTACTAAAGTATCAATAAAGTATTAAATATTTTTAAATCTAATTATTTATACTAGTAAATAATAAATTTTCAGTAAATATACGTAATTTTATATATTTATAACTCTTTATTTTTCAAATTCTAAAAAAAAAAAAATTCCGTGAAGTTCCTCGTTCCCAAATGAGGATTCCTTGTCATAGACTTCGACTCCTAGAATCAGAGAATAAGTTACGAGATGGAAACTAAAAATTCGTACGTGGATGGAGATGAAGAGGGCATTTGACTTCTACCCCATCCTAGAAAAACAAAAATGGTTATAAAAAGTGTTTAGTTTTTTATTTTTTTTTTTAGAAAAACATAAAACTAAAACCATAATAGCCCTAAATAATCAATATTTGGAATAGACCAATAATAAACAATATTTGAAATAGATGAAACATGGTAAGAATTAAATTATACATCCCATAGGAATTAAAGCGAAGGGAAGTGAGATGCCATAAAGTAAAAATCATTCATTTGAGATTTTGATTGGATGAATGTGGCAATGGATCAAATTGCAATAGACAAGAAGCCGCATTTCATCACTAAATTATACACTTAGAAATTATAAAAAAGACAAAACAATTAATTTATGAAGTACATTATTCCCCATTGGACGCAATTGGTCACACTTAGAAATTAATGTATTCTTCCATAAATTGAAAAAGAAGAAACGTCCCATTAATTTAATTGGGGAGATCGAAGATTTGATCAAAGTTGAGGAAAAATATATAATGACGTGTAGAGAAAAGTTGGAATGGGCATTAAAGAAATGAAAAGGATAATTAAGGACATTAGACATGAATTTATAATTAAATGGAGAGAGTGAAAAGGGAAAACAAAAGAAAAAGGCTAAAGGGAGTACATTTAGACACACCCAAAAGCTACTTCTATAACTTGCTTCTTAAAGGAGGGAAACGCATGTTAATTGTATTTGGACCATCGCCAATAAAGCCATTTCAATTATATTCTTCATACTTTTTTTTCTTTAAAGAAAATGTGTCATTTCATTAAAAAGCAAGTGAGAAATAATACATACAAAAAAGAGATACTTTTTTTTCTTTAAAGAAAATGTGTCATTTCATTAAAAAGCAAGTGAGAAATAATACATACAAAAAAGAAATGAGATGTGTTCTACGATAGAAACAAAGAAGAGAATCGAACTCACATAAAATATTGTCTTCATGAAACCAAGGTTTATATAAGGAGTGTTTATTAGATATTTAAATTTTCCAATTTATATATATTCTTGAAATGGTAAAACAAATCTCTCAAAATTAATATATGTGGTGGAGTGGCTATTATTTCCGATGTGGGAATTTAGATTTCTCACTCCTCAGCAACCAACTATTTCTTTATAAAATAATAACTCCGGGGAGTTTGAATACCTTTTTGGCTTTTTTAGATCTTTCTTAGACAAATCATATTGTTTTTTTTTAATAGATAAATGCTGTTTGTATTTTATTGGAAAAATATAATTTTAGATAGTAATTTTCTTGGCCATGGATTAGCAAGAGTGTGAGATGGATAAAGGAGAAGAAGTGTTAAAATGAGTGATGTGGACATTTTGTTTTAATTTGGACTTAATTTCATTTGCTTGGTTTTACAAATTTCAAGTTAATTCTTGTAGTGTGGTTAAATCTCATAAATCATAATTCTTTACGATTTGTTGTTACGTTGAATACAGGTAAATCTTTCACTTATGTGGCATTGAGATTTTTTTAGTACCACAGGTAAGTAGGAATTCGAATTCACAATCTTTTTGGTTGGGTTTAGGACGTGCCTTATTTATGTGCCATTCAGTTATTGGTTTGTATTAGCTAAATATATATTTTAGTCTATAATATTTTGTAATTTTTTTATTTGATTTTTAAAAGTTTCAATTTAACTTCTTATTTTTTAACATCATTCAATTTAGTCGTAGTAATAGGATGGTTAGAGAATTGTTCTCTATTGATTCATTGAGCTGTGTGCATGAATAGTTTGAAATTGACATAATTAAATAGTTAATGTTGTTTGATAATGGGGTAATTAGAAGAGGGATGGTTGGACATTTTTGGAAAAAAATAAACATGTTTTTAAACAGATTTTAAGCATTAACCTAATTCAATACCCTGCTTTCCCCTTCATGATCTTATTAAACCTAAATTCTAAGGAGCTTATGAAATTGTAACAACAGGCCCATTTATTTGGGTCAAATAGTCCATTTATCAAGATCAGCTTTAAGTAGTTTTTGAGCTTGATTGTTTTGGTTAGCTTAAAAATATCAATCGCTTTATATTAATTGAGTTAATGGAAGCCAATATGAGTATATCTTAACGGTCATTGACATATAATTCCTTCTCTCAAGGGTGGAGGTTCAATCCTCCATATCCTCGAATGGTTGCACTCAAAATTAAAGACTGTACATCTATGTATTTTTCTTTCCCAAGAAAAGAAAATGTAAAAATGAGATAAAAAATATAAAAGTTTGACAAGAAATTTTCAAATTTTGACAATCTAAAATATCAATAATTTATGATGACAGATTGTTACTCTAAAAAGTTTTTAAATTCTTTTTATTAATTCAACCAAAATTTTTTATGAGTTTTTGAGATTTTCAGGATCTTTTTTTCATTATATTTATCGTTTATTTTTACAGATAATTAGAGTTTGACTTATAAGAAGGTCTGCATCAACCTTCAATTACTTTTTTTTTTAATTATGAGGTGAAAATTTAAATTTTCAATTTTTTAACTGAAAATATGTCTTTAATTAGTAGGTACTTATTTTATTATTATTATTATTTTTATTACGTAGGAATCGATGACTTTTTGACCTTCAAGGTTATTCCTTGAAGTCCAAGTCATCCAAACTATCTCTGAACAATATTTAGGTACTTACCGATCAATATCTAATAAAAATTTAATAATTTTTTTGGCTTTTTGAAAAAAGATTTTTTTAAACATATTTCTCTCTTTCCAGGTTGTCAGAAATTCAAAAATTGAATGACAGTCGGTAAAAGATGAATGGTAAAGTAACTAAATATTTGTTAATAGTGCATGGAAAAGTACCTAAATTTGCAATATATAGTGGTCAATCATGCATAAAACTGCATAAAATATATATATATATATATATATATATATATATATATATATATATATATATATATATATGTGGCAACACAATTAAGTTTTTTTGGCTTTAATTTCTCAAACATTGAAAAGGGTAAGAATGCGCCATAGTCTCAAATTACGGCCACAATTAACTTTTGTTCATCTTTGAGAGAGATGATTGGGAAACACGATTCATCTTCACACATGTGGGGTATGATAATGTTATTGTTGAAAAAGTTGTGATTTTCTAGAAAGAAAGGAACAAAAATGTGGTGGTTTCTTTGCAAACATTGCTTGTGCCAAACATTTGACTGAGGAGGCAGGAAACGACAAATTAGGTTTTATCCCAACAGATGGAAGAGAGAAAATTAAATTTCTACCAAAATACTAAAAAGTAAAAAGAAAACAAAACAGTGAAAAGACAGAATTGTAATTGGTAATTGTCTTGGGATCTGCATTAGTTAGCTACCTATATTTAAGTGAGGAAATTTCTGGGGATGATCACAATATAACTATTAACTATTCCTTTCTCATAATTATCAGATTACACGAAAAACAAAGTAATTAAACAAATGAATTATTGTTTTTTGCACTGTATATTTTTGTGGAGTTCTTTTTTCCCATGCCAGTGAAAATTAATGTTCTCAGATGACAAAATTGATGATATAATTTTGTTGATATAGAAAAAAGGTAAAGAAAGAGAAGAGAGACTTCCATTAATTTCCAACTTTGAATATCAAAACAGTTCAAACTCATAATATTTTCTCACCAATGTCGAGTATTGCCAAAAGCAACCGATTGCAAGTCATCTGCAGACTCATTGAAACTCCATTGTTGGGCATTTGATTGAATGTGATCAAGAGAATACATAGAATAATTAGCTGAGGTTTCTTCAAAGCTTCCATAAGACCCACTTTCCTCCATCTTGGCCAAGTGATTATGCTCATAATTCCCATTGGATTGTGAATTAACCATAATGCGATAGTTCTCATCGCAATATGGGTTGTGGGTCGGATTCGGATTGAACTCGGGTGTTACATTATTCAAATGCCCCGACTGAAACCAGCTATGGAGATCTTGTGGATGGCAAGGAACCTTTCTGCAGTAACTCTTCTCATTGACACCGCCTCCCCCGTTATCGGAGCCACCGTTCATAATGCTTTCCGCCGCTTGCTCTTTGAGAGAAGCGAGTTGCGCTTGAAGATTCACTACCTGAGGAACAATCATGTTAAATTACTGTTAAACTTACGAAAAATTCAATCTTGAATTAGGGTTTTCAACTAATCCAAATTAAACATGTTCGTCAAAAGTTAAAAGATCCATTTGGTAATGTTTTCTTTTCTTGTTTCTCTTTTTCAATTTTCTTAAAAAATCTAAGTTTTTTGCAACTAATTTTGTATCTTGTTCCTCATTTTTTGGAACATTCTGGCAACTGTGAACAAATTTTAGAGACAACCAAAACATCTCCTTTTTTTTTCTTATTTTCAATTTGTTCCAAAATATAACGAAAAAAATTGTTTTATCCGATTTATGGATGCTAGAGCCATGCAATTCATTTTGAAACAGAAATAAGAAACATGAACGTTACAAACGGACTCCAAAAATTCAAATTTTGCAACCTAAAGCGGAAGTAAGATAATAATAAAGGGAGAAGAAGGGCACCTGTTGTTGGAGGGCGAAGATATGGGAAACACAGCCATAGATAGGATCTTGAAGCCTAGCTTGAGCCTCATAAGAAATTGTGACAGCAGCCTCACAGCGCTCGGTGAGTGGAAGACGGGCCAGAAGCTTAGAGACATTGCTGGCCCCAAAAACCTTGTGAATGGCAGCAAAATGGGTGGCACCTTGTTCATGGCAGAAATAAGGTGCAAAAACACACCCTCTGACACATTTTCTTCTCAAGAATTTGCAGGCTCCACATGGAGAACCAGAACCTGTCATTCTTTTGGTACTTGGGATTCTTTTTTTTTTTCTTGTTCTTTTTGTTTTTGGATTACTACTTGTAGTAGTTTTGGTGAGGGGATGATCTGTTAGCCAGGCCAAGGCTTGTGTTTGTGCTTTGGGGTAAGTGTTGTGATCAAGTTTATAAACACTGGAGGGGAGAAGGGGTGGATGATTTAATAATGATAATTAATGGCATTAGGTTCCCTAAATGGACTACATTTTTCAGTATTTTATTCTCAAACGTCTCCTTTCGTCCCTCCATCCTTCAATTTTTTATTACTCTCAGATGGCTTCCATCTCTTTAATATCTCCATACGACAAAAGATCAGCTGTTGTAGATAATTATTAAACCCTTTTTTTCCTCTCTTTTATATTTGTTTGATGATTGGATTTGTTTAGTTAATAAAAACGAACCCTGAGAGAATTCATTATCTCCCAATTAATGATTGAATTAACAAAATTTATATCATGGGTCGAGAACGAGTTGCAAGAAGAGTGCAAATAAAGTCTCGTATTGGTTAGATAAGACAATTATCTCTAAAACTAATGCTAAGCAAACAATATGGTACTATTACGGAGATATTTGGGATACCGTGGATGTGATTAAAGAAAATGATGAAAATTTAATGTGGTGATTAAGTAGGAGATTTGGAGCAATGATGGGGATTTGCAATTAATGGTCCAGATAATGGAAGAAGATTAAGAATAAAAAGGGAAGTATATTCCAAAACTGAAGAAAACAAAGGAATATGGTGACACTGGAATACAACACTTCAACTATCCCTAAAAGAGAGAGAGATGGAGTTTGAATTGTTTAAGTGTAAGAGGGCACGACATGTCGACCACTAGTGCGCAATTATGATTAACTAATCGAATATATATAATATATATATAAATCACCTGGGTTAACCTTTTTGGTCACTTTCTTTGTGTTGCCCGTGCAAACCGACATGTAGACCTTGTCCCAGATGTGCATTTCGACCCCACAACCCCAACCCTAATTATCACTCTCCCAATCACACCAGAAATCACCTTCTCGAGACCAAAAAAACAAAAAATACTAATTCTAATGCCCCAAGTCCAAAATTTGACACATGATGGTCCCGGTATCTCTTTGCAACTTAGCTACAAAAAGTGAAGGCCAAATTTCTGCATCAACTTATATACCATAGATTACTCCATTTCTTAGCTAATACGAGACTTTGTTTGCACTTTTTTTACAAACCCAATAATCATCTTCTTGAACAAAGGTACCATCGAGTTTCCTCTCAAGAATAGTCATCCATCTGTCCACTCTCGGGCTACAATAAGAACTTACTCTTATTACAAAGCTCCAAGCACAACCTGATAGAGGACAACCATGGATCACACCATGAACACACCATCTGAGGCTCATCACTTCTTCGTTGGGCACCCGAGGATTTCACAAAAACACAACTAGGATTATACCATAGCTCTGAGATTCAACTTGTTAAGGACAACGGTACCCTCGTAGCGCTAAATATCTCCACAACGGTATGATATTATCTTCTTTGAACATAACACTCACGACTTTACTTTTGATTTCACCAAAAAAAATCTCATACCAATGGAGATAATTGTTCTCTCTTATATATCATCGATGACTCTCTTGATCTCTGACCAATGTGATATTTTGTTTGCACTCTTTACAAATCCAATAAAACGAAAGGGTAATTGATAATTAATTTGATGAAGAGATAAATGGTTGCAACTATTGGCAGCCATTATATATTTTATGGATTTTAAGTATGATGTGAATTAAATAATCCCACGAGAGGGAAGAAAAGGGTGACATCCCCATATTTATTTGTTGGCCACTTGAGCTTTGGAACTGATTATTTAAAACACTATTGTTGGATATTGGAGAAATGGGACAAGAAGGCCATCCAAATTTCATCAATGTGTTTAATTAATTTAATCAATACTATTTCTAATTAAGAAAATAATTATGTAAAAGGGAAGGGGTCAACTAATCTTAAAAGGAGCAAAACTACACTATTAGCTGATCATCACCTGTCTAATCTTTCTTCCTAACTTTTTTTTTTCTTTTTTCGAAAGATAATTATTTTAAATGGGAATTTATTTATTCTTCTAATAGATGCCTTTTTTGCATTCCAAAGGCACTTTGATATATTCCTCATTATTATATTTTGTGATTAAACTGTAAAGTAGAAATCGCGGAACAAATAGGGATAAAATGAAAAAGGTATGTACGGATTGTTCAATGTTTGATTGTTAATTAATTAGTTCTTTCATTTAATTTATTTTGATATTTCCAAATCAGTTCTCCTGAATTTTACATTTTCTAAAATAGTAGATTATTTAACGAAATAGGTTTATTGTTTACGATTTTACTTTTACTTTTATATTTATATTTATAAAATTATATTTTATATTTCTTTATTAGTTTTTTTTAATTAATAAATAAGAATGATTTTTTCAAATAGAAATTTGGATTTTGGAGGCATTTCAAATTGGAATTATATATTCGTATAAGATGGAAAATGTTGACTGAAAATTTTAATTAAAACCTTTTAGAAAAAGTGTCCATAAATTCTAATTAAAGCTAAATTTAGTAGGTATGTGAATCCCTATTTCGTACGGATTTTCGTTGTATGTCCTCTCCCTAATCACTATTTTAAGATAATCAAGGCAGATTTGGAGAATTTCATCATGGGGAATGGTTCCTTAATTATGAACTTTATTCTATACACTTATTATTATTAATTTTTTTTGAATTATTATATACAACTAGATCATGAAAACCAAGCTAATTAAAAATCTATCGAGTTTATTTTACACTTACGAATTTCAGTACTTACATCATGATTATTAATATATAGTATACAAATTAATAATTATCAACATCTACAAAAATGAAAATATTCCTAGCTCAAGGTATAAGAGTGGGGCGAGGTTAGGTTTGAGAGAGAATTTAATAAAAATGATAACGTTAAAGTCTTCGTGAACTTTCTAATTAATCATTTTTCTTATTTCAAGTTCTCTCAAATTTTAAATTAAAAAGTTTTTTTAATTAAATATTAAATATTATATTTATTATTCAAGAACAGCAAAATGATACTTTTATTTATGTTTTGAAAAAAACTAGAAACTAAAACTTTCTTTTATTTCGTTGTTTCCAAAATTTTAGATAATTTTAAAAATATTTCTTAAAAGTGAGAAACAATCACCAATGTTCATGGTTTTCAAAAACAAAAAACAGGAACAGATAGAATTTTTAACTTCTTAAAAGATATCCAAACACAATCAACTCAATAGAGCTCCCATATCAACTTTTAAAACAAAAAAAAAAAAAGAGATTACCTTCTATATATATGTACTACTTAAGATGAAAACAATCTAAGAATTTACACACAAATGCATCGATCAGCCCAATTCTGTAAAACCCTAGAATAAAAATATAACATTATAATGATTAAAACGCAAGGCTAATAACATGATAAATAATGTTCTAAAAACAACTTTTTAGCAAACCAAACTCCTTTTTTTAATTAACTCTAAAAATACCTTAAGTTGTTGGAGTGTGTACATTGAAAAATGTGACTACAATGGCTGCCATAACTATTAATTAATATCCATCCAAACAGTTTCAAGTGTGGTGCATGTTCAATCCACTCTTCCAAAATTCTCCACCCTTAATTAATTACTTTATTAATGGAGAAATGCTTCTCTGCAATGCTTATTCAATCATCTCCCCAATTATTTTACTTAAACCAATGTATTATTTATCTTTTAGACTGTCACACTGATACTTGCAATTATTACTCATTATTTTAATAAATATTCTTACACCTTCTTACATAGGTTAAATTATAGAGGTTTATTAGCATTGTGTGTCAAGCTTGTTACGGTTAAAATGGGTGTCAATTCCGACGTATAACTCTATTGATTGTCAATTCCAAAAACTCGATAATTTAATCCTCACTCTCCAATCATTAATAAACTCAAAAAAGTAAAAAAAAATGAAGGTTTGATTCCCTATTTTCCCCCTTCATTAAACTAAAATAAAACCCTCTAAAACATTTTAGTAGACAGTCACAGTAGATCCTTTCATGGATACGAACCCTTGTACCGACTCCAAAATCTAAAGTCCAAAGTTTCCTTTTACACCGAATTGAAAAGGTCAAGAGAGACCTAACAAGAAACTTCATAAAAGGTATGGACAGTCTTTTTATTACCAATTAATTTTGAGATATAACTCTATGAATTGATATATAAAATAGGATCGGTAAGATTAGACATATTAAAAAAGATACACGGACTACTCTCTCATGTCTAATATATATTATTTGTCAGAATATTAACATCACATGTTGATTAAATTAATTTGAATTAAATTAACTTGGTTAACAGTAGATGAATGTTTTATTTATGATTGCCTAATTATCCCAGACAAGTAATAAGTATCACCTGGAGCGTAATTTATAATTTAACCTTAAGTGTAAAAGTATTGGCAATAATGAAGATGAAGCTAAAGTGGGTACCACTTCAATTTGAAACCTCGATGTTTGTAAACAGGAAAAATTAAAAAATAAAAAATAAAAATTCTTCCATGCCTTCTCTCCGTACCAATTACATGGTGCCACGTAAGTACGAAGGGAATCCTCTTACAAGCATTCCTGTCTGAATAGAGTTAGAGTAGCCAGATATCTGATTTTGAGGACTAAATTAATCAATTTCTCTATACTCTATATTTTTAATTATAATTAACCCACAATCATTCCTTTTTCCTTTTTCTATATTATTTTCGTTAAGCTCTTATTTAACTTTAATCTTAAGCATTATATATAATTGAGTTGCAAATTTTTCAGAGCTTAAGAAACCCATCAAATAATTTACTTTTTTATTTTAGTTTAAATATACTATTTTGTCCCTATAATTTAAAATATTCTTTTGATGAATGTACTCCAAATCTACTTTCTTGTACTTTTGAATCGTTTTGATTCTTGTACTTTTAAAAAGTTATTTTTATGATGCATTATTCATTCTTTTTTCTTTTTAGCACAAAATCAGTACAATATTATATTAAATTACTTTTTTGAAATATTATCGTAACTTTGTATTAAAGATTCCGTTGTGTATAAAATATGTGTTTGAATTTTACAAATAAGGATCAAAATAGTCAAATTTTTAAAAGTAGGGTGACCAAATATTGGAATGTGGGAATTTTGGACCTCCAAGATCAATGAAAGGGGGAGGTGTTCATATTCGCCTAACAATCTTGACGTTGTTATTTTAATGCTTTAATAATTTATATCAAGAATTCATTTAGAACTAAATAGACACACTTATAAAAGTTTATAAAAATTTATAGATTAAAATTGTAATTTAACTTAAAATAAAAATAGCAATTCAAATTCCCATATAATGAGATTAGGAGAAGAGAATATCTGATGATTTGGAAGGATGAGGAGGCGACAAAAAGCGGAGAAACAGCTATGGTTATTCCTCGGGATTGGGATGCACGTGCCTTCTCCCAGTTCTGACAAACCGCACGAGCGATCTTTTCTTTTTCTTTTTACCATTTTTCTTTCTCTCATTAATTTTTCAACAAAGAAGCCAATATTTATTGAAGATTGTGGGCCCCTATATAGCAGTGTCCACGTCAGCTGCAGCTCACAGAAATCATTAATTTAAATGGAGAATAATAATAAGACTCTTTCGAATTTAGCGCCAAAAAACTTTAATTACATTTACAGGTCTTATAACTGATTAAACTTCTGATTTGGATCCCCCTTTCCACGCTGATCTGGCATTTCCAGCTTTCCTAAATAATCTACGTTTTAAACAAGATTTTGAAAGTTAATATTAATTGAAATGTCGGATGAAAATATCGATAAAAAACAATCTAAGTTTAAATTAATAAATAAATATTTTTTATTTTTAAATAAGTTAAAAATAATTTATTATTTTAGTTTATCTTAGAAAATATATATTTTTTGGTTTCTCTATTTTTTTGGTTTAGTTCATTTTAGTCACGGTATTTTCAACTTCCAATTTTTGTTCATTTTAGTACAATCCACTTACTTCAATCATAATTTTAGCACGACATTTAACTCATTAAATTTTTTGAAATGTAACCATAAATTTGTACTAAAAGATTCCAATATATATATAATTTGTGTTAAAATTTTTGCAAATAGGGATCAAATTGTCAGTTTTGAAAATATAAAGATCAAAATACAGACGTTTTGATAAAATACAAAAAATAACAAAAGTTGAAAGTAAAATGACCAAACTGGATACTTTGAAAATAACCAAAATGAACTAAAAAAAAATATATGGATCAAAATAGTATTTAAACTAATAATTTATTAAATTTGGATAAGTCGATATCATATTCATAAGTTTACTTCATTCACAGTGAAATTAGATTCAAATGAAAGGGGATTAAAAACAAAACAAAACGAATAAAACAGAACCAAAACTTTGTTGTATGAGTTGGTTAAATGCAGAAATATATATATATTAAATACATTGATAAGTAGATTTCATACCTAATTTTATATTAAGAAAAGATATTACATAGTGTAGTAGGTAGACATTATTAATAAGTTATATTTACAGAGTTTTTCAATAATTATCCTTTTAATTCTATAATTTACTCATGGGAAATTAGTCATAGATTTATATAAGTAGCATCTATTTCTTGGTTTAATTTAAAGGTTAAGTAATAAAAATTAGTGATTTTAAAAATGACCCTAAAAGGAGATGGTTCAAATGAGCCCCATGGCTTTCCTTGACCAATCATAGGGAATTAAAAAATGGGTTTAATTACTTAATGGTTTTTCATTTAATTTATTAGGAATATTAGTCAAATGCCAACATGCTTAAAGAAAAGAAAGGGTTAGATTGTAGAAATAGAAAATAGCTTAAGCTTTGATGATTTAAAATTTTAAAATAAAATAATGTTTGTTCGAATATGAGATGAGAGAAAAAGAAATTAATTGGAAATAGATGCTTTGCTGACATTATAAATTAAATTTATGCTAATTAAACAAGTGTTAGACTGGTCAAGCCGACATCAATGTTGCACATGGGGCCATTGCACGTGTTTGGATGATTGCTAGGGTTTTTTCCATCCACAATATGATTTTAATATATATATATAAATATTTAAATGTAACTAAATATACTTTAATCAGTTGAGCATCGCTCAATCTGACAGTTAAAATTGATGTTTCGAAATTAAGAAACTAAGGTAAAATGGTACAATATTGAAGTTAGAAAGAAAAAATTTTGAGTCCAACCATGCAGGTAAGAGTACGAGTTCGAACGTCAACTTTTTGATCAATAATATATATTTTAATTAGTTGAACTACGCTAAAATTGACACTATTTTTTATTTAATTTGAATGCTATAAACAACATTAGTAATTGCTAGTTTAGGAGTCTTCCTGGGTTCTTTGACCCATTTAAATATTAAAATATTAATATAAAAAAATTCTAAGTCCTCAGAAGCCAAACTATAATTTTACTATAGATATTAAATATTTAGTATGGTTAAATTATAGCATCCCCTACTATAGTCCTAGTCTTTATAATTTTAAAAATTTTATTTTGTTCATATTCTAAAAAAAAACTACTAATAAACTAAACTTGATCCAAATTCATGTTTTCACTGCATGACTTCCGTATATTATCAAAACAAAATGTTATATCATGAAATTAATTCATTGCATCCAAGATTAACTTGTTTTGTTGGGCTTATGGTAACTCTCACGACTCAGATATATGATAAAGTTTTAATAAAAACGCTAGGACAACTATAAAACTTCAAAAGTACACTACAATAAAAAAAAATTGACATACCGGCACTATATTAACTTTATAGAAGTTGGAGTTTTGAATTTCCACTCGACCTCCTTCTTATGCTAAAAATAATAATAATAATAAAAAATTGATCACATGAGGGCTAAAACATAATTTAACCTATTAATAATTGAATACAATTTTATTAGGAAAAAAAATTCAATCGTTCATTCTTAATCTACGCATTGGTACTTTAAATATCATGTCATTTGGAAATATTATCTAAAAAATAAATGATATTAGTTAAGTACTCCTAATTCAATTAATTGATGACAAAGAAAATCTAAACAGTTAGAGGCATTATGAGATTTGGCCGCTTAGATTGGTCATGGAGACTGGAAAAAGAATAATGAAATTAAAACAATATTATTTTTCTCAATGATTGAGAAACACAATTAGAAATGTAGATTTAATTAAATAATGTTAAACATTAATTAAAATGTTATATCTATTTTAAAAGCTTGGGTGTAGTTTGAATGGGAGGCAATGTTTCAAAGTCTGAACCAGGATATGAGGGAGAGGTTGATTTGATCATGTTTGAGGTTGTCATTTCAATTAATTGAGAAGATTATCTGTGAAAGAGATGGGTCGATTTTCTTTTCACAATTTTAAATTGTAATTTTGTTAAATAAGTTGTAATTATTATTGATGATTAATTACCATATTTGATTATGCCACCTTTTTTTTCTTTTTTTTTTTTTTTGTTTGCTTGCTATAGCATTACAAATTACAATATGTAAATACAAGTAGGAATAAGGAGACTGTTTCTAGGGTAGAAAATAAAATAAAGTAACCTAAAGGATTATAATAAAAGTTAAAAGTTTTTCCTAAGGAACTTTTATGTAAGACAAAATTTAATAAATGAAAAGGGACAAGTTAAAGAAATTTTGAAAACTTTTGTAAAACAACAAATCAATTCTATCTTCACATGGATCTACTCCCAAATATAGGGATACATGATATTCATTTCTCCATCTTTTGAGAATGGAATTGAGAAATTTTCCCCTTCTTCCAACCATATCTTAATCCTCTTATAAACATTTTGCATCTTACAATTGATCACATGACTATCTAATAATTATTTAGTTTTTTAGGTTTATTTTTTCGAAAAAGAAACCACTTCATTCATTAATAGTATGTGAGAAACATACACAAGAAGGGAGGTCTGGATGAAAGCACTCTAATTGAGGAAATTTTTTTTAGTTACCATTATAAGATAAATATGTAATTCTACCACCTATATTTGATATCTGGAAATGCTATTAAAGTTTAACATTAGCTAGATCCATGGAGAAATCAAAATCAAAACTACAAGAGCTTATGCCTAAAGCAGACAATGTCATATCAGATACGAGAGATCTGTTGTCCACATTGCGAGTATCTGTTGGGTTTCTAAGGGGAATGCAAACGAAGTCGTACATTGACTAGGAAAGAGAATGATCCATGGTATATAAGAGAGGACAATTATCTCTATTGATGTAGGACTTTTTGGATGAAACCAAAAAGCAAAGTCATTAGGGTTATGCGGACAATATCATACCGGATATTTAGGGTACTTGGATACCGTTGTCTTTAATTACCATAATCAACATAAGGTTGATAAAGAAAACAATTACATGAAAAATTAAAATTTCATCTTGAATATATTGTGGGAGAAAGAGTTAGGTGAAGAGAGAGTAAGTTGAGGCCCACAAAGGCATTGATTATTGCAATGATTGAGTGCAATATAGTAGATGGAGATGGAGTGGGTTTGAGGTTGAAAGGCAAGAAAGGTAATCACAGGTGGAGACAACCTTGGAGAAACTAAGGGACCAAACCCATCCACACAACAACAACAACTTAACTTATTGGGAACAACCTAAGCCTTTGACCAAAACATTAACTTGTAGTGTGTAGTGTGTAGCAATAATATTGTCATCTGCCCACAACTTTTGTCTCAATCTGTGAACTCTAGTCAATTTTGGTTCCATTCAGCAACCTGTGTTTTCTTTTAAGAAGTTGGAATAATTCCTTGTTGATCATGCATCTGGGTTTTCGAGGATTGCAAATTAGAAATTAAAGCCCCACAACCCTACAAAGTTTCCTTCTATCTTAATGAGGCCCAAACGTGTGCAGTCCATCAAAATCTGGTTGTATCGCATTCGCATATATATTCAAATTTAACCTTAAAAAATGGCAGATATGTGTTGAACTGAGTTCAAAATTTTGGTGGGTTTTTAATGTTTAAAGAACACGTATTGGGTTCCAGTGTGAGCAATGTCTCCTCTGTGTCGGTAAACACTGCCACCTCCAAATCATTAATCTTTCTTTCTTTTTCTCTTTTGGACTTTTCCATCAATATTCAATATACTTGATTTGGTCAAGCCCCTCCCTACTGCTTCTACTTGTAGACTCTTTTTTTTTTTTTAATTTAATCATCATAGTTTGTCTTTATATCAGTTAATTAATCAATTTTCTTCTTCTTTTCTCTAATTTTTCATCCTTAATGGTTAATGGCAATAGCCCTTTTGTTCTTTTCCAAGTATAATCACTTTCTTTTTCCTCTTACCTTTTTCTTGTTCAACTTTTATTTTACCGACAATAAGTTTCCAACTACAGCCCCCTTCTGCCTGGATTTTCTTTCCCAGTCTTCCTTTATAATCTTACCTATTTTGTTTTCCACTGTATTTAGTAAGGGAATCCCACTATATTTTTAAGTAAACATCATCAACAATTTTTTTTTTCTTTCCAAGATTCATAGATTTCATCTCAAAATCAATTAACAATGGGAAGAGTGGTTCACATGTACATTATAAACCTTTGTTATGCCTTGAAACATGTTTGGTTGGTAATCTAAAATACAAATTAAATATGAAAATGAGGGATTCTATGCCAAACAGAAAATAGAGTTGTATATATATTTCAGTAACCATCATGGGTGGTTCATTGGTCCAAAATGACTAGGGTTAATTACGAGAGAATAAGTTTATGCCCCATAAAGTGAGTTTATGCCTCATAAGTTGTCTCGGACACTCATGGATATAAAAAAGAATATATATATATATATATTTATGTTTTCAATGTGTTTTTAGATATTTGTTTGGTAGCATATTTGAAAATTGAATTTCAATTTAAAAAATTGTTCCCACGTAACATATTTATAAGATAATTACCAACTAAATATTTAGTTGAATCTAAAAAAAATAATTAATTTATTAACGGATATATCATAAATTTTTTTGTAGAATTATTATTTTACAATAGTATATAATTTACGATATATTGTATCTTTGCAGGTGGATTGTATACTTACATTGTTATGACTATCGAAAGCATCTCTTTCACACATTTCATCGAACACCTTTCTCTCGATCACAAAAATCTCTTCACATTTGAGTAAAAATCAAACAAAACAGTTTGAATAAATACATGCGATTCAGGTCCATTCTTCTAAACGTGATTATGAATGATTCATCCTAGCTAACTCAACTCCACAGTGAGGTACAAGCTTTAACTAATAACGAGAACGTATAATTAATTAGTTGGGAAAACCTTCGATTTCAGCATATAAAGCTCGAAATGCAAATCCTCTCATTTTTATTCTCTAATATTGGTGAGTGTCTTGGCTAGCTTACGCACACCTCAACTAATTTCACAGAACAACCACTTGATATTCTACTACATTTAATTGTTAAGGATGCTCATCATGAGATTTGAACTCATTAATTCTTTTTAAATCTCCTTATCCTCATATTAACCACAAAAATTATTTGTATTTTTCATATGGATGTAAAGGCTAAAATCGAGTAATCTACATGGTCAAATGTCAAAGACGACACACCGACACTAAAAAATTGATTCACCAAAAATCAATCATGGATTATTGCATTATTATTATTATTTTTTTATCATGGAAGCACAAAATACCATCCAAGTTCGTTTATCATGGAGCAGTTCTTGATTCGATCAAGTAGATGCTTGAAAGTAGGAACTTTCAATTGTTGGTCTTGAGATCGAAGAACAGATAAAGTTACTAATGCTTTCTTGTTATTTGTTTAAGAGCGTTACAAGCCACACCTGAAAACATCCATGCAGCTGTTTCCACCTATTTAACTTAACCATTCTAGAGAGTTGAGAGTTTCAAGAGCTCAACTTTTCTATGCATGTTTTGGTATTCTGGAATGTGTGCACGAATGAGCATGAATCCATATTTTACTGCAAGAAAATTGAGTATCTTTAAATGTTACAGCTTTTTAAAATATAGTGTTTTCAAGGCACAAGACGACGAGTCCTTTGATCGTCTTAAAGCGAGAGACGACAAAAAGGCAAGACCTAAGTGAAGTAAGGTGTAACTTAATTAATTAATTAATATATATATATATATATATATAGTGCATAAATTTATATACTAAACATAGTTTAAAAAGTCAATACTAAAATAGTGTAATAGTTAATATATCAAAATTATGTCAAGAAGATACATAAATAACTAAATTCTATTAGTTTCCAACAAAAAGCAACGTTTAGGAAATAGAACAAAAGTAATGTGTGAGTGTAAACATCAAAGTGTTGGGAATGGTGGAGTCAAAACGACGTCGGAACGAACTAGGGATGAGTCGGGACGTGTCAGGGTCAAAGCGGGGATGAAAAACAGGGAAGAGGATCGCTGTAGGCCACTCGGCCTGAGAAGACAGCGTCGCGGTGCTGTCCTGATGGACGCGCGGGCGCGTCTTTGCATCCATAGCGCCATGGCACCAGGGACAATGTCATAGCGTTGTTTCGCTATTTATTAGCAGCTTAATTTTCGAGTTTAGGGTTTACCAGCCGAAAGATGGGTTTTTTTAGAGGGTTTTGGCAGCAGTGGCAGTGGCTCATGCATTGGCAGAGGCTTTGGAGTTGATTAAGATCGTAATTTATCGGGGTAATTGTATCTTGATTCTTGTGAGTTTTCCATTCCTGTTCCTAAGTATTAAATGTGTAAAATACTTAGAAGTTAGGGGCTTTTGTTGGGACCTCTAGGAGATATTTTTTGGGAGAGTTGTATCGAAATCCTTAACAATATTAATGACTGGACGTAGCCCTTGATGGTAAACTAGAATAATTTGTTGTGTCGTTTTCTTGTTCTTTATAGTTTATCTTCCTATTTTTGTACTGTGGTTGTGTGTGAATATTTTATGTGGAAAAGGAAATTATACAAAACCGTTAATTTCCCAACACAAAGATAATCAACTTCCTTTAAATCTAAAGTCTCATCTCAATCTTGGGGATCCTCACAATCTTCCATTTCCAATTCTTCTTAATTGATATCATCTTCATCATCACTAACCGTTGGGCACCTGTATAGTTGATTTTCAAACTCTAGAAATTGTGGCAGTAGCAGATGACTTTCCTTTAGATCTTGATTTTGTAGATCTTCATGTGAGGTTATGTTGCGCCTCTGCTTAATAGCTCGAGCTCGAGCTCAAGGGTAAGTGCAAGTGCACACTATCACAAGTAATACTATGGAAATACTCCAAGTTTTCTTTAAAAATTGATTTTGTAAATTGTTTAAATGAGCAATCGAGTTTGAGATAAAAGTTGGTGAAATTGTTGGGAACACGATTTAAAAACACAAAGATTGAAAGGCCAACCCCCTATTAAGATTTAATTTTAAAAATATGAATTACCCCTACCAAATGTGCCCGTAATTATGCTTAATTTATGCAAACTAGTTCAACTCCTATTCCATACCGCTTTTGGTTTGTTTAGAAGCTTAGGCTAGCGTTTACATATGTCTATGAAACTCTAGAATGCTAAATAAATAAAATTTTAACTTATGTTTAACGGGTAAGAGAGCCTATGTCTAGGATCTTGTTTTAGTTCTTATTTCTAAGTAATTTCCCGTTGTACCTTGATGAGATCCGTTTGACTCTAACATTTTCAAAATTAAAATCAAACTAATGTGATTTAACACAAGTGGCCAACAAGAAAATCAACTGAATAAATTGTATCAATCAAGATATATAAGCAAAGAGAGCGTAATACGACGCCGTGCTCATTGATAGATGTAATTTAAAATAGATTAACTAAACTATTCGTAGGAAGGTTGAAGAAATAATTTAGCTACTCATGGAAGTAAAAAATTTGAAATAACAAGAGAAGATAACAAAAGAATGCATTTTCATTAGAATTGGAGAGAAATAACAAAATTGAAAAAAATTGAATTGCATTAAAATAAACAAGAGTAATTGCAGAAAGTTTAATTGAAGAACAAAACTTAAATGCTAAAAAAGAAATTCAAAAAACTAATGTTCATAACAAACTAGAAAGGAATAACAAAAAGTATGGAAAATGAGATGTGTTGAAGTGATCATTGGAAGCTTAATTTATAGGTTTGGAGGTAAAAGTGTTGAGAATTCCATGAGAAGTTGGTAAACCTACACAAATTAGCCTTCATTTGCCTATAACTAAATGCATACGTCCTTAATCACAAAATATGCAAATTTTCGCTAAGATAGATGCAACATCATGCACTTTTCATCTTAAATAACCATCAACTATATATTTCGACACTTCATATATGCATGCAAATCTATCTTTTTAGCCTTTAATTAACGCTTATCAGGTTATCATCATAAAAAAGAAGGCTAAGAGTGTTGGGTTTTTAGAGTTTCTATTTGTGGGTTTTTAGAATTAGGGATTTCTTAAATTATAAAAAAAAAAAGAAAAAAACAACCACGCCTCACTTCAACAAGGTACTTGCCTCACCATAAGGCAAGAGCGAGCCAAGGTGACACGAGGCACCCAAAAGCGCCCGGTTGAAGATGCACACCTTAGCGTTGTTCAAGGCGCGCCTAGGCGAAATTACCTCACTCTTCAGCTTAGGCTCTCGCCTTAATGCACATCGAAAAAAGCTATGAAAAAGTATAAAATAATTAGTTTGTTTCAAATACTTTTCTTGAAAGTTAACTCAACCTTCAAAAAGTGTCGAAATATGTCCCATCGAGTTCTTATGATTGAGTTACTTAAGAGGGATGTGCACCTTGTTAGTATAAGTAGTAACTATCAATTCTTTTAAGCCTTTCTTAACCAATCTTCCATTGTCTCAAGATCCCTCTCATTCGGATGTGGTATCGGTTCACTTATGTACATTTTCTCTCCAGTCGGGCGTCACATAGACTATATCCAACACAAGCAAAATTTATTTACTACCAACAATAGTTACTCCAAAAACAATCAAGGAGTAGTTACGATATTTCTAAAACAAATTCAACTATATTTTTTAAACATTTCAATTGTATAATTTTTTTCAAAAGTTTTTAATAACCTAAAAGGGAACAATTTTTTTAAGATTTTTTAAATATCTTTGATGGTTTTTAGCATTTGTTAATAAATGTATCATTCGTCAACATAAGCTTAACTTAACGATAATTGACATACCTATTTGACTACGAGGTCATGAGTTCGAGTTCAAATTCTCTATCCCTTCTTTGAAGGTTTTTAGTAGTTAATATTTTTTTAAAGTTTTTTAATTAAATACGTTCAATAAAAGGTAATATATTTTCTAGTTAAATGGTTCTTATGGTTGTTGATAAATGTATATATTTTTCGAAGATTTTGGATAATCTTTGATAAAAAAAAAAAAGTGCATTGTCTGTAAAATATAATATATTGTTCAGAAGATTTAAATAACCTTGTATAATCTGTTGGAAATAAAATGAGAATTTAGATGAAAAACGATTATTTTGTTGTGTCGTGGACGAAGTCACTGCCCTGAAAGCAATTACGGCACGACCATGGTGCTACATTGTATATTTGCCGATCGCTATCCAAGGTTAACACAACTTCGAATCCAGGCGTGCACTCGTCGGGGTCGAATGGAATCGATAAACATGCTCAGAAGGATTTTCTTTGTGTCTTTTCAAACAAAAACAAGTATTTATTTATATAGAAACAGTATACTATTTTTGGTGGTTTTTAAAAAATAGTAAAGTTAAAAATAGCATTCTAATTTTATCAATATTAAAAATAGCTAGAAGACTAAGTTTTGTAAGGACATATTAGTCATTCCCAACAATCCCCCACGAATGATTAACTAGTTCTTAAAAAATATATTTTCTGAGCAATGAAAAAAAATAAACTTAAGCCTTAATATCTTACGATTTGAATTAATTCATAGTGAAGTGAGGCAACAACCTAAATAATGAAAGTGAGTTGCCTCTTGAACTTCCAGTAAGTATAGTCGAGACCCCCACAACACATTTTATTCCTTGTTTTTCGATTCCGCGATATAAATCAAGTGCTATTAATGGCCATGCACATAAAACCTTGGTTCATGAAAGCTCTAGAAAGATACTTTTAACTCTTTCATAAAAGGCGGCCCACCTTCACAATCACGTTATTGCTTCATCAGGTCTATCACAGATAAACCACTCAAAAATTTGAGCTATGAAGACTTTATATCCCATCCATCAAGTTCATACAGACCACCCAAATAAAGGGCTCATAGTACATCACAACATAAGTGATCCATCAAGTCTATACAAACCACCTAAATAAAAGGCTATGGATTTTCACAAGTGTATTATCCATCACACACCTTAGAGTTTTAGTCTCATAGAAACTAAAGACTCAAGAATTGCCCTCTTTGTTAGACCTTTGGTAGGAGGATCCACTCATACTCCAAGGAAATAACTTCACCATTGAGATAATTTTCCACAGTTTGCTAAATAATTTAAATAGCAACATTTTATTGTTAATTGACATTAGATGTAATTAACCAATAAATTCACAAA